>OX235279.1:45954351-45995126 GCA_944472155.2 Trichobilharzia szidati
ACAACCAATATGCATTGGCGATAGCTTAGTATATCAGATATCAACATTGTGTGTGTGTGTATGTGTGTGTGAGCGTGCCTGAAGCAACGATCCACTCATAGCTTTTCTCCACGTATTAAAAAGAGGCAGTGTCACTCCATCTTTTTTCATCTTCTCTTCTTCTTTTCTTTTATTGTACTTCCATTATATTTACATACTTTCTAAAACCTTAAATGATCTCATTTGCTTGACTTTAAAATTATTTTTTTACTTTCTACACAGCATGATTTGTGTGTGTGTTTAACATTAACATTGCAGTGAAGAAAGTGTAGTCAGTTTACACATTCTAATGAAATCAATTTTGTTAAGTGTACTGAGGATGTTATCTGAGACTGTTTCTATACCGGTTATTTTCCATTCAGTTTTTTTATCACAAAAATTAGCCAGTGGGCCTACAAATGTCAGATTGGGAATCATCGGCAGTACGCACCCAACACCCAGGACCTTCCCAAAATAGGATGAAACTAGCTGTCCAGTACTCCCTGTTGGTTTTCAATGGTTCTCTCTAATTGATATTAATGCGTGATCAACTCGTAAAAACAAAACTAACCCTTAGAAACCAAACTACAGAAAATGTCAGATTGTTAATTTCACTTTGAGACATAACCAAGATTTACATGAACTGCATCATCCCCATGATGTTTGTAATATGGAGTGAAGTGAAGTTGAAACTAATTCGGATGTTAAGTATCTTGGATTGTGTGTCTTTCCCTGGTCATCCGTCATCCCGTTGACCCGTGAGAAAACATTGTGTCTAACCTTCTAGATAAGGAAGTGATGAGCACCTAGAATTATTCAGCCTCTTCTTGATTACTCCCCCTCAATTTTTTCTGGGAAACTTAGAAAAGACTTTGTTACATTGCTAAGGGAACTAAAAATTGTCGGTAGGGCGGGCGGTGTCCCTCTAAGCCAACTCGATATTGTTGTTCACAGATGTTTGAAATCATGCAAGAAATTGGAAAAAGTCATCTAATCGGACTCTGAATACCGCGTTTATTCACAACTAAACCATTGTAACTCCTCAGGCAAAACTAGAAGCAATTATGAAAAACTTAATGCAGGAGACAGAGTGAAATGCCGTTTGTGGTGCTGAAGCTCTATGTTCCACTCGAAACCCAACAGAATAATAACTCTTGAAGGAGAAAATTTCCTCTTGTAAAATTAAACTGTTGAAAATTACATATTGTACATTAGAAGCATTGAATTTCCTTTTGTAATTTCTTAACACAGTAATCGTCTTCTTACTACACCATCAGGTGCACGCATTTTAATGAAGATGAGTATTATTATTATTGTTCTCTTGGGTTCCTAGTGGAACATAGGGCTTCAACTGTACGCCTTCACTTGCCTCTGTCTTCTGCTGTACTTTCCACTTGCATCCATGTTAATCCATACTGTTTCAACTCTTCTTCACACGACCTCCTCCATGTCACCCTTGGACGTCCCACTCGCCGCTTCCCTTTCGGGTTCCACTCGAGCACTGGCCTGACGCGCGATGTCACCCAGCGGCCTACTCAGCTCAGCGAGTGTCCGATCCATCTCCACTTTCTCCTGCATATTTGTTGAGCGATTGGCTCTTGTTTTGTTTGTTCCCATAGTTTCTTGTTGGTGATTCTTTCCGGCCAACTGATCTTGAGTATTCAGTGAAGACAGTTGTTGATAAAGGTCTGCAACCTGTTGAAAATATTCTTTGTGATCCGCCAAGTATCTGATCTATATAGAAGAACTGACTTGATGTTTGTATTGAAAATCGGAATTTTGTTGTTGATGCTGAGTGAAGAAGATTCCCAGATTGGTATCAGGTTGATGAATGTGTTTCTCGCCTTCCCGATTCTCGATTTGAAATCCTCATCCGTTCCTCCTGTGGTTGAGACAATGCTCCCTAGATGAGTGAATGAAGTAACCTCTTTCAAATCCCTCCCGTTGATGGTGATTGGCGCTGGATGTTGCTGCTGTTGTTTGTTGTTGTTGATTGGTTATTTTCATAACCTCCGTCTTGTCTATGTTCACCTGCAGTCCTGTCTTTGCTGCCAGCCTCTTCGACCAGTTTGTCGGTTTTCGCTTGTAAATCTTCGATTTTGTGTGACATCAAACATAAATCATCCACGCGCGAAATCTAGGTCTTCTAGGTTCTTCACGTCGGTCCAGGATATCCCTATCTTCTCGTTTCCCACTGTCTGACGCATAATCCAGTCCACCACAATTAGGAACATCATTGGTGATAATAAGCACCCTTGTCTGACTCCTGTGTTTACTCCAAACGCCTCGCTGAGTTTTCCGTTGTGGATCACTTGACATGTGCCGTTGTCGTGCAGCCGTTGAATAAGGTTGACGAATATTTGGGGTACGTCGTAGTACTCGAGTAGTTTCCAAATTACTTCGCAGACAACGCTGTCGAAGGCCTTCTCAAAGTCTATAAAGTTGAGGTAGAGGTTTGATTGCCATTCCATGCTTTGTTCGATGATGATGCGTAGAGTTGCGATTTGGTCAGAACATGATTTGCCTTTCCTGAATCCAGCTTGTTCTGGTCGGAATTCTGTATCCAGTGCGTCTTTTACTCTCTCCAGGATGATGCGACTCAGAATTTTACTTGGCGTCAACAAGTCGCATCAAGATGAGTTCCCAGGGAAAACATCTTGAAAGATTCTGTGACAGCGTACAGCTTATCAACCATACTATTTGTGTTCTACTAACTAATCAACTGATCATTGAATTGTTAAAAGAAAAAAAACTTGGACATTATGCTACAATCTGTAGAGCTGTGGTTCACTGGTCTAGACGCTCGACTGCCAACCAGTTAGTTGGTTACGGTTTGGATCCAGCTTCATCTCTACTGAGGCCGCAAGAGTTAGAACTCACGAGTCATTTCATTCTGACCTAATAACTAAAAAGTTAACAAACCTGGTCTCGTAACCTGAATGTCTGAGTTTCGATGCCTAGTACTGTCGTGAATGCGCAGTACTGAAAAGTCCTAAGATAGGACGAAACATATGTTCAGTGCTTTCAATGATCTACCATGTGTGATGGGTTTTTTTTAGGAAGTGATTTTATCGTTGTTTCCTAACAATAGATGTACACAACTTCTAATTTCATCTGGTTGATTATGGAAAGCTCTTAAACAACATTCATGCAGCAGACAAATGTAAATATTTCTAGAAATTCACTTCTATAATTTAATATTATCCTAAGCAGAGGTGAAAAGTGTGTGAAAGTGTGAATAAGGGTGAGGGGGGGGGGTGAACAAAAAGAAAACTTTCGGGTTACTTCATTCATATAAGCAGATTACTTTCCAGACTGGAACTGATATGTATGGCATACCATCAAAGAATGTTTAAAAGTGTTCGACTCACGATCGTTATTATCATCAACATCAGCTGACAGCCTTAACAACATGTGAAGCTAATTATTTTTGTGTTCTTGAGAGTAAATAAAAAGGTTGTGAAGTGTGTGTGTGTCAGAACAATCAAGGACTAGAACCCGAAGGAGAAAAAAAGGGAACCAAATTCACCTGGTCATTTTGAGCGATACGTGTATCCAACCAATCTGTATCAATTTTATGATTCATAAACGCCTCCGATTCCATAACCTTGATCAGATATTCAACTGTAGTTCTAAAATCTCCACGAATAGATAATTCTTTCAAGGCTAAAACAATATTCCTAGAAGAGGCGAAAAATCACAAAAACAGGATAGATGACAGTGAAAGAAAAAAAACAAATGAAAGTAAAACGAAATTTAAGAAACATAAGTCTGCACGCATTAACCCGTAATAATTGAAACCAAGTAAGACTAAATGAACGAAGAAACCTACTGCGTACAATTAGCTTAAATCATCGTTATTAAAGTCGGTGGAGGGGCCAAAGGGTCTAAGGCATCAGCTTATGCGCACCACAAGCAAAATATTAAGCCGCATTATCCTGGATATACGAAAAGATGATCCAGATAGAAGATTTAGCTAGGAACAGGTAGGTATCAAGGAAAACAAATCGTGTGCAGACCGAATCTTGACACTAAATATCACCATCAGTGAACAGAGACTAGAATGGCAGTCAGCTATTTTCCTCAACTTCATTGACTTTTACAAAACCTTCAACAGTTAAGTAGAAAGGTAAATAATTTAGTCATAATAGTAGTAATGATAATAATAATTATAGTAATAATAGGAATGTTCTTATCAATAATAAGGATGAAAAAGTGAGGCAATTTGTGATAACACGAATAATGAAAAACAGCATGATTAAACAAACAACTGTTTATATTCACCATCGTATTATCCTATAGACAAAAACACCATGATTGGTTTATATTTGAATTTTATTTGTAAACTTATATATATTAGAGTTAAGCCTGATGAGATCTAATTGAAAACAATATTGTTCGCTTAAATGTGTTGTTCTAAATTTTACTATGGGAATATTTAGTATATTGAAATAATTTAGTAACTCTGCTTCAACAATACGGAGTACAGTACAGCTAACACTAATAAATCTCATTCATCAGATATATGATGATGCCATATGGTAAGTGATTCACAACATAAAACTCCCCGAGGACTATGAAGTCAAGGCAGAGGCATTGTAAGACTGTTATCGATGATATTCCTGATTACGGTGGACTGTATCATGCAAAATGCTGAGGAGATTGAGAAGGCGGACATAGATAGCACCAATAAAAAAGCCTAGAGGATCTGGATTTCGCAGATGATTTATACTTCATGTCGCACAAATTCGAAGACTAACAAGCGGAAGAAGAGGAGGTGGAAACAGGACTTTAGCTGAACAAGAAGGAGGTGGTGATGAGGATGCTCAACTACTGACAACAAACACCAACAACTACTGATAAGAAGAATCTAAGAAAAAAATCATCTATTTCACTTACTCACCTAGGCATCATCGTTCCAACTACATGCGGCACGGATGGGGATATCTAAGACAACCAGGATGGGGTCAAGGAAGTTTAGACTCCATTACTTCGAAATCAGTGTGAAGAATTACAGTATTCGGTGCATAGAACAATGAATGAATTCTAAACACTGATATCAAGTCAATGCTTTTAGCCCAGACGTCATCGAAAGCGTTTCCAACAGGCTGTTGCAGGATTTCATTAAAAGATTTCGTCGCTCCACAATGAAGATGAAATGAACGGCCGGAAAGTATAAGTAGCAGGAAACTATGACAACACACCAGTCGAGCAAGAAGTTATTTCCCAACAAATATGCAGAAGAGAACAGAGATGGATTGCATGCACGCTGCGAAGAAAATCACCAGACACGAAGCACTTCAGTGTAAAGTGACTGGGAAGCAACTAGTTGGGCGTCTGAAGGTGACAGAGAAGATCATGTGAGTTGGAAATCCATGATTAATGAAAAATAACAATAACAATTTCTCTTAAAGTGTGATTGGGAATTCGGAAACACTCAAGAAGCTACAATACAAGAGATCAGGCCATTTAACGGACAAACTAAGGTGGTGGACACCTCAGTCAGTGATTCGTTGGAACAACGCATAACGTATTTTCAAGTATTGGATTTTGTAGGGATTTTGTTTTATTTGTCGCAGCATTTCATCGTGAGCTGAAATTCAGACAGTGACCTGGAATTCTAGTGGGAAGCCGTGACCAGTAGGGTGCAGCAGGTTGAAGATGAGGCAGTAACTCATCGAAGAAGACATTACGAAGTGGTCGTGAAACGTCATGAATTCATGGGCTGACCATTGGATCGGGTTCCGGTGGCTTAATGGTCTACGAGCTCGCTCGCCTTGTAACCAGAAGGTCCTGGGTTCCTATCCCGGTGGGTGCGTACTACTGAAGAGTCCCAAAACTAGGATGAAACAGCTGTCCAGTACTTCCAGGTTTTCCAGTGGTTCTCTAACTGATGTCAGCTCATGATTGAATCCTCCATGCAATAAAACCGAAAAAAATTATTAAGCGTCTCGGATACAGCAATTTGACCTCGGATATTCACATCACTTGAATAGCAAATACTGCTATCATGCGCACACAAACTAATCCGTCTACATTCACAAACAATATTATTCATTCGCTTAACTTGAAATCGATGAACATTTTCCTTTCAATGCTTAAACAGTTAGTGCAAGAAGATATTCAAGTATAAAGAGACTTACTCTCTAGCATGTTCTCTATTCTCACCTGCTGAGAATATATGACCGAACTGTGAATCAGCGAATTCATGAATGCCACCAGCACTTCCAACACTGAAATATCCCCAAACAGACTGATTACTTCGAAAGTTTAACTCGCGTACACCACCAGGCCGAGGTTTGAAACCCTCATCAGGATCTTCACTTGTAATACGAGCAGCTATTACATAACAACTCGGCGGTCGTCGATTAATGTTGGGATCATCAAAATCAATGTTTGATTCAGACCATGGAGAAACAAGGTACAGCTCGCGTATATCTTTAATGCGATGTAGGGGAATACCCATAGCAATCTACAACAGAGAAAAAAGTCATCATCGAGTTATGCTGATCAGAGCTAAGAAGTTGAATACATATCAGTCAACCAAAATTGAACTAGTACACTAGTACACAAAATGGCGCTACTTAGTAACTGAATACAGATTGACATGAATATTTTAGATAGGCTAACGAGGTTAGGTAGGTTGATATTCTTGTTTGTGATGCGTTGATTGATAGCTGAACAACGTTCGGCTCTAGTATGAAATAAAAGGAAACTCGTCATTTGCAAATAACACAGGTCAAAGTAAAACTTCACTTCGGTTACCCTTTAGAACTGAAAATATGTAGAACACAGTAGGTCAGATAAACTTAATACAAAACAAATGCAACGGTAGAAAGTGTTTAGATCACCTTCATCTAATTATCAAGTACACGACTGACTGACGTAATTTCAGTCTACTCTTGTATGTGCCATCTTGAAACTAAGTAGTGTTTGTTAGGAAATAACGACATGGGTCAGTGGTTCAATAAGGAGTTGCTCGCCAGCCACGTACACGGTCCTGGTTCCATTCCAAGCTAACACATTCCGAAACCTCGCCAAGCCTATAGTAAGCCCGGAGAAGAGGAAAGGTTAGACATTAGGCTAGAGAACCCACCCTGTAAACACAACATTACCCCACCGCTACTGGAAATTCAAAGCTTAGAGAGCATGAAGCTCTACGCCCCAGTTGGAACGCAAAGAAACAATGACGTTAATACGGTCTGTGTGTTTCAGGGCTATTGAAAACTTCTCAAATCAGAAAGACAGTTACTAATGTAAGGTCATGAACTATAAACAGATCGATATTAAAGAGGACCACAGACTACTTGTTTTCGGAGATCCAGAGTAGTATTTACTTCACCACATACTGCGGTCTAATGCATTTTATTCTTGACTGACGACGAAGAAGGCGAACAGACAATCGTACGCAACCAATTACTGAATCTGTGGCAAAACAGTTAGTTATCTAATCCAACCAATGAACTATAACGTTTCACCTGGTTTCTTACAGGATGATACTGTATAAGCGTATGTATCATACGTTTCGGCTTTCGTGAATATGGCTATGTAAAATCAGGATCGTCACTATGAGAAAATGGAGTAAAGAGTCACATCCAGGATTTCGAATAATCTGAAAGCTTAGTAGTTATATGCTGCATAACTTCGACTCAACTGCTGATTATTCATTGTAACACTGTGCAAAGATATTAGAACTCTATATATCTCATGTGCAAGACTTTGGAGCCACACTTTACGTGTGAAGATCAGTAACATTATACCATTTGCAAGAGCTGAAGCAGGTGGAAGCAGCTTGGATTCTAGCCCGAAGCTCAATGCCTAGAAGTAGAGTGCTCAATAAAACTAACCACCTTTGAAAAAATCTGAGTGAAGACAAATAATGCAAGATGTCTACGCCAGGAGAATGATATCATATATTCGTTTTATGCATCACTGAATTACAATACAGCTTAGTCAGATAGGTAGTTAACTGTTAAGCATTAAGTTAGCTGTTCAAAGTAACCTAATCTCTTTCATCTCCAAGTGTCTATTCTCACTGTCTAAAAATGGTGCTTCCCTTTTCAATGAACCTACGCATAACTAGCAAGCCCCACAAACAACGTACGAGTTTAAGTGACTTCCAAACTCATCAGGCCCTGGTTAAGACCAATTCTTTTCTACTCTATATGATCAGATATTTTTACATTAATAAAACCAGTGAATGAAACAAATATCACCTTTAGTTTCCTAAAAATAAAATAACAAGAAAGGTTGGTAAAACTGCCTGAAATAAACTGAGATGCGGTTGGTAGAATGGGGTATTTACATAAGGATTTCTGCTTAACGACTGTTGGTTTGAATTATTGTCTAATTAATAAATAAAAAACATTTTCACACACGTATACACGCATACATGTAACATACCTGTAGCTGACAGGCTGGTAAATTGACTTCAGCAACTACTTCAGTACAAGGATGTTCAACTTGAAGACGTGGATTTAATTCCAAAAAGTAGAATTCGTTAGAAGTAGGATCATACAAATATTCTACTGTTCCAGCACTGACATAACCAACTAATTTTGAAAGACGTACGGCAGCCTGTAGAGAGTAAAACAATTGATAAATAACTAAGAATCAGTGCGGGAAAACAAAAAACAGAATTTAATCACACAGCATACTGGTATGTATCACCATGGGATGTGTGCAGAAGGGATATTTTAACAACGATCAAAACCACTCAGCAGTAAGGATTCAGAACCGCACTTTTGATCAAAGTCGGTAATGTTAAGGGATCACTTTTATCCTTGAGTTGAAACAGAGGGAAGTTATATTTTCCAGATTTCATAAATTAATGAGAAAACGTAAACATCACTAAGTGTAATCAGTAAGTAAGCATTTTTACATTTAACTTGGTTTACTGTTCAAATCAAATCCTTCCACAAGAACCATGAGAAATGCATTCAGAGGTTAATTATTTGTAAGCATACAGCAGATTGATCTGCAATGGATTTATTTAACATATAGAAGATTGACAGAGACCACAAAACTGTGGGTGCATGCATGTATCAGCGAAGGCATCAGTTAATGAAGACATCCGTCGTTTTCCAGCTATCAACAGTTCTCGGACTTATAAATACTCCAGTGAGAACGATAAATACCTTATAAGTCCGAATAATTAATTGATCTCCAGTACTGTTCACGATATAATATTTTACTAAGTAAGCAAAGCATGACATGAAACCGATAAGTGAATGCGCTACCCGCAAATCCAATTTTTTATTGGGATAAATTCTTAATCCTGTGCTCTCCCAGTTAAAACACAAAGGCATATAGCTAAACACTCGGTCATTCGTATAATGTCGACCGATGTATATGTACGTTGAAGGCTCCTGGTGCTCATCACCTAATTCTCAATACCGGATAAGTAAAGTTCGAAGTTGGGGGTATCTGGTTGTTGAAAGATCGCGGTTTATATAGATAAGCCAAGGATCCAGTTAAACTATGTCCTTCCTTGGTTACAGGATTTCATCATGAACTGACATTGGTTAGAGAGCCATTGGAAAACCAGCTGGGAGTACTGGACAGCCGTTTCGTCCTAGTTTGGGACTCTTCATCAGTACGTACCCACCGAGGTTCGAACCCAGGACCTTCTGGTTACAAGGCTAGCGAGCCCGTAGACCATTAAGCCACTGGGACCCGATCCAATGGCCCATGAATTCTAACTTCTGCCAATTCACGATATAGCGCAAACGCTAGCCGATGTCTTTGGCGAGTATTTGTCCTCACACCCGACCTGGTCACGACTTCCCACTGGAACCCCAGGTAACTACCTACTTGAATAGGACCAGTCCTATACCTGTCATAGCTGGAACAGGTAAAACATATCGACTACCAAAAATAAATACAAATGTCTATCAAACACATGTACAAATCAATCATGCATTCATTCAGTTTACTATACTTAGCTACAATAAAACAGAAAATGAAAAAAAATTAGAATGACACTGATACAGAAGAAAAGTACATGCGAAACTAAAAAGACCGGCAAGCATACCTGTTCCATTTTTTCAATAATTTCTTTTGGTGCTACAATAACAGGTGCCTCTTCAATGATTTTTTGATGCCTCCGTTGAACTGAACAATCACGACCGAATAAACTAATAGCCTGACCATAATTATCACCGAGTATTTGAACTTCTAGATGACGGACAGAACTTGCACATTTCATTACAAAAATCGGTGAACCAGGTACTTCAGTTTGCACCTAAAATAAGAGTTTAACAGTAGAGATATTAGACTGAAGAAATGCCTTTTTGTTTTTATCGATTTCGTTTCCACTGGAACGTAGGGCAGCAGGCTTGATTCACTGAACTCAGTAGCAGTGATGTTGTTTCTATGGGGTAGAGTCGTTAGTCTCACGCCTAACCATTCCTCTTCCAGGATCACCAGAGGATAGGTGAGGTTTAGGAGTGCGTCCACTGGGAGTCGAACCCTGAACCACGTGCGTGGCACGGTGAGCATTTTGACGTTGAACCACCGATGCACTAAGTACCACAATTATTAAATGTAATGCTACTTTTCCTTTTCTCACCTAATAGTAGTCATCACTTAAGTGGATGTGTGGTTTATTGGCTTTAACATGTAATTTCAGCCTATGGGTTACTATTTCCAGTCTCACTCGACCTTCTTCAGCCTGGACGACTGGGTAGCATTTTGAGCTATCTCTCTCGAAGTGTGTGGCTCTTAGTCTGGCACATGAAAAGTCTGTTCCGGATAACTGAGTTCAAACAACAACTCGGGTATTATCAAATGGAAGTAATTTGAAAATTAGTAAGGTGAGTGATGTCCACGTGAAGCAATAAAAATGTTTAAACGCAACAGAAGTACAGAATTTATGACGCAATGGATACTGTGCAAGTTTGTTTTACAAGTTTAACGACACTTGATGGTGGTTACCTAAGCAAAATGTAGCAGGCCAGGTTTCTTTTGCCTGGTGATTATTTTGAACACCTACAGATTGTCCACAACGTGACTAATGTCCATATATTTATATATATTAAAATAATAGAGAAGATTTGTAGCTCAGGTAGATACAACACAGATATATATAAACATATATACTAACCCCTGACGTGATAGTTTAATGACTGGAATGAACAAAACTATGAGAAAAAACGAAATGTCACAGTGGTAGTTAGTATGCAACCCACTAGAGAACAGATAAACCTCGCGCCTAGTGGCTAACGAATCCGGAAATATTAGAAGGCTGGGCAAGAGGCAGGCAATCGCAACATATAAAACAACATCGTTACTGGAAATTCCGAGACTCAAGACCTATGTTGCACTCGGAATGTACCGTAAAAATTGTACTGTTGAGGCCCTATGTTGCACTCGGAACCCAATAATCATGTAATGCCGTAGAAAATTATATTTAATGATAAGAGTGTGTTGGCTATTGTGTAACCTTTACCCATGCTACTGATTGAATACGTATTTGATGTCATTTGGCAGGAATTCTCGAGACTTGTAAGCAAGGAGTATCTGCATTCCAATGAGTGGTCATTTCCGAGCTGTGATTCGAAACCAGCATCCCTTGTTACACAGTCCAAGTCGTTATTCACTTGGCTAGTGAGTCATTGGAACAACCTCCTGTCCAGCAAATATCAACGGAGACTTACTGGTACCCGTAATTCTCCTGGATGCTACTGCTAACCATCATCTAGCCAATAGAATCACAAACATCGTGATACATGTTCTTACAGGTCAATGGAAACTGATCCCATTCGTTGTGTAAAATAATGCATGATTAAAAATTTCTGTGTGTTATTAGGTAAATGAAATGTATTCACACTACTATGATTTTGATCCGGTGCACAAAAAATGACTAAAATTCCTCTAAAAGATAACGACAAGTGATTTGTCGATTACCATGATTCAGCTAGATATGTGGTGAGAGCTGCCTGCTAGCCAAAGTTGGTAGACAGTAATTGACGTCAATGTTTATGTCTCCAATATTGGTGGTGAGAAATTGAGAACAAAGGCTTCGCGTGGGCGGATACAGTTAGCATATGGATGATCTGACACAGCCACAAAGAGATGCAAGGTTAACTTCCGGTGAGAAACAACCAATCAAAAGACTGTATTTTCTACTAACAATAATCTATAATAATGTACATTAAAATCTCTAAATATGTGTTGATTTTCCTTAATAAATGATCTGTTGCCTGGCCCTTGTCTTCTGTTGTTACAGATAAACACAGCATAATAATAATAAATTAGTTTGAAATGTTGTTTACTTCATCAAAATGTTCCAAAACAGTGAAGACTAATCAAATCGTAATTAAAGGTGTGTGAAGATTAGTGAGCTTAAACTCAAGGAACACTCCCTGGTTTATTTACAACCCCACATTCCACTTTGGGTATAATTTCAGGCTCCGCTGTCATCAATATTTTGGTTATTATTGCTTTTTATGGATTTTACGTATGACATTTATTAACATCGGTTGCTTAAGCTTTTCTCTATTCCGGTTGTCCCCATGTTCTTTCACTAACATTCACTATTTCTGAAAGTCCCTCCTTCATATTACGCAATCTTTAGTTTAAACTTACTATGCTTCACTGACTTAGTTGCATTTTGATTAGTGTTCATTGTCTTTCTTGATAATTTGACGATGTAAACAATATTTCAAACTAATTATTCGCCTTGACTACTCACTAATCAGGCTGTATATACGACCAATTATGATGTCTTATGAGTACAAATCACTTTACTCAATCATACACCAAACAACTTTCAGTCAACAAGTTGATTATTCAATTGATAATACCAATACAGTTACTACATCAAATTAGCCATCTTTGTGACGAAGATGAATGTACAAGGAAGGTGGCAAGTTTACCAAGTAGAAAGACAAATTTAACACTGCAACACATGTTACACCTGAATTGGCAAGGATACTTTTCAACGATAACCAGTAGATTTCCATGGATATGAGGACTAAGTTTCATAATAAGAACACAGAATTCACTTAAAAAGTACAACCCCAAATTGCTGGAGACTTAAAAGTCTACGTATAACAACGGATGGTAGGTCAAATTACATAATGCTTGAATTAAAAAAGGTTGGTTTATCTTATTATTTCCTTGAAATGCCATTTGCCTACATCTAATAATAACTTATGCAAATTGTTTAGTCGTGTAAAAATTATTTCTCTGCTTTACAGACATCTTTAAAAAGCATTACAAACCTGTGGAAAGAATCGTTCAACATCGGTACTGTTCATTGCTTTTCGAATGCCTTTGCCCCCTCCACCACCAGACGCTTTAATCATAACTGGATAGCCAATTTTCTCAGCGCATTGCAGACAACTTGTCAAGTCTGCAACACAACCAGAACGATATAGTTCTTCAGATATCGGACTAGTGGGTATAGATGATCTTTGAGGGAAACCACCAGATGACTTTATAATATGTGGAATAGAATCATCAGCTTCTGAATGTTTTGCAGTCGACTGTCCATTAGCCAATCGGTCAAGTGGTATAGTTATATCTATAAAACAATCAGACAGTGAGGTGTAATGAATTAAGAGGCAGGAGAAGCTAAGTTCTTTCAGGCAGATTAATTCGAGTGATAGTGTTCACAGCTCATCTCTGACTTTGCTATTGCATTAATTGACTGGTTGATTTGGCCCACGGAATGGTAGGAGTAATGCACAATACATACTGCATAATGCTGCACATTCATTCCTTTATTCACAAAAAGAGTGATTAGTAAATAATGACAAGATATAAGAGCTAATTGAAACTTATCCATTAGGTGTTTTGTTTTTACTCTTGCTATATGTTAAGAAAAAATAGAACAATTTTCAGGTACCCTCGACAAAGTTGTACTTCGTAGTGAAAGATATTCATTAGCATAAGGCATTTGTGATCTTACTGTGAAATGGATATTCTCTTTGAGATTCTCACATGCATCCTTCATTGGTGAAATATAATCTCAGGCATAGAATTCATTTGCTTCCGAGTGTGTGTATGTTCTGAAAATCTCAATAAAGAGCACTGTCAGTTGTTGTAGATGTAGATGTTTAACTGAGGAAGTCAGACACCTTAAGAACAAAAAAATATGAGTAAATTGGTACACATGGGACGTGCTAACTATAAAATAGAGAGGGTCCCCACACACCACTCTATAGTACTATAACGTTACAGAAGTAACTCCCGCACACTATCCGCTTATATCAGTTACCACAAGTGTGGTTCACTGCCTTAGTAAATTTACATGCCTGTGGTTATATACATCATGTATGCTTGGTTGTATGGTGACATGTAATTTTGATTATCGATAATATATGTGTATTGCAACAGCCATGTAGTGAAGTGAAGCTGGATTCGAAATCACAACTTACTACTTAAAAGTTAAATGCTTAATCTAATAAGCTGAAGTTAGTTAGAACTTAACCACAACACGCAATGTACTATGATTGACGACACTAACCAGTCGTTCAAACCGAAACAGATGGAGAGGGTGTCGGATATTTCATGGGGCTGAATAGCTGAATCAATAAGTTATATCTATAAGCCTCAGTATTTAACGCATACACGTGTAGCATTGAATGCAAAAAATGAACTTCAAAAAAACATTTAATAGTGAAATACACAAAACAAAAAATTGATATGAGAGTAACATTATTGGTAGTTAACATTTCAAGAATCGATTCGCTAACGAACATTCCCTTTATTTCTTTGCGAAACACTTTGTGTTTTATAAACATTAGTGTAGTAGCAACTTGACAAGACGAGAACACGATGGAACACTAAAAGGATCCATCTATAGAAAACCAACATGGATCGGACAACTCAACAACTCGCATAGTTAGGTGTCTCTGTCTATATACGAAACGAAAATTGATCCATTCACTGAGCCACAGAATCTGAAGAATTTGCAGGCCTGACACCATGGAAGAGAAGCTGAAAACTCTGAAAAGAATCCTCCTCGGAAATGGTTATCCAGAACGTTTCTTCACGAAATCTATGAAACCTGAACCACCAAAACCGCCCACACTTTCTGCTCCCAAAAAACTTATCTACCTGAATCTACAATTTAATGGAGACTCACCAGCAAAAATACTGAGAAACCGCCTATTCAGCTGCTAACTGAAGAAAACCTTCTTGGCGCGTGAACTTCGAATAACTTTCTCTACGAAACCTATGATTCGCATGAACGTGAGGGATAAGCCACCACTGTTGGCCTCACCAACGTGTATCTACCAATTCACCCGCTTGGCTGGAGCTAGGTATTTCGGCTGTACCCAGCGTTTGCTATCCAAGCGTATTATCCCCGAACACTTACCCATCCACAGTCATGGTTTTATAAAAAAGGAAAAAGATCCCCCTGCACAACAGCTCTATCTTGGAACATCTGATCGAATCTGGACACCAAGCTAACCCACAAAGAAACTTCACAGTTATCTACAGAATATGTGGGAATCTCGCTAAAAGAGTACGAATCGAACTTCTCCAAATCGCAGAAGCAATGACGATTCACATGTTAAATCCTGAACTCTGTATGCAAAAGAAGTCTGTTCAATGTCATTAAATATGCAGTGGGCTCGATCTATCTTAACATCAAGTGCGTAATTCTTATTTTTGGTTTCTTAACTGTATTATTTTCTTCTCTCACTCCCAAATAAATTTCTAACCCTTACTACCACTCTTGTTAACTTGAATCGCGTTCAATTTTAGTTGAATTTTACTCAACCCAGTCAATAATTATATTAAGTTACTCATCTTACTTATTTAATTTAATTTCAGTTACTACCCGATTAGCGCTTTCTACATTACGTAATTTGTCATCGAAAACTTGCAATTCTAATGACACACCTTTGGAAATATTTCTTTTGTTGCTAAGAAAATTCACTACTTATATATATGCGACTGTACAGCTTGAGAATGATATCGCCGAAAAAAATAACTCTTCGCTGAAAGCCTTTTCTTTTATATTACCGTAGAAATCTTTACACAAATCAATCATGAAAAGTAGGCAGAGGAATTACTTTGACGGATGTGACTATCATTAGACACAAATGCTGAATACTAGCGATTTCATATTACTACCGACTGTTAGTGGAAGAATATCGAGTACAGACACCTTAATAGACAGCTCAGAATGCATGTGAGATGGCAGTGCAACTTCCAGGCAACTAAAAGATGTCACTAAAAATATTCACATTGGAATGCTAAAAATAGAAGTGAATGCCATTACACATAATACATGAAATAAAATACACAATTAAATCTTAAAAACAATGATGTTTTGAATTATTAATATAGAAAATGGTTAGGCGAATGAAGAGTTCAAATACATTTCTAAACCAAAAATAGACAAGTAATTAGGAAATCTGTAAGAATATACTTACTACATACTTACCAGAACCACTCCAAGGGAGAGTTGGTACGCAGGCACTTTGAGCGAGAATTGTTGAAGCGACCTTATCGCCAAGTGTCCACATAGCTTGATGCGAAGGTCCTAAAGGTAATATAATTTGGAATGAGGATTAATCATTCCACCAAATATGTAGAAAGCAGTCACGAGCCATCCTCACTGTAAGATATTATTCAGTTGCGAGACTTTAAATCAGGGATTACCAGACAAAAATCAGTAGCCTAAGCCGACAAGATACACAGGAGTCCGTTCATTATCATTACGCACATCTTTTCACTCTAAATCTAAGCGTATTAAAGTAGGAAGGCGAAGCAAGTAGCTTCACTGAATTGACCGGCCTATAATTTTTGACCCTCAGCTACTGCAATTAGTAGAAGCCAAGATAATCAGTCTTATTATAATTATCATTATTCGCTGGCTGAGTTACGAATGGAATAAGGGAGTTGGGCAGCGAAATAACACCTAGTTTGCTCGCTGGTCAAAAACCCAGAACACAGAGATAGTTGGTCATAGAGGTGGTCAACCCACGACGTAAAAAAGTACCCTTATCGCTAAGGTAACTTCAAATCGCAGATAAATCGCTTGCTAGTGGAAATGCAAAAATCATACGTTGAATTCCACATTAATTTGTTTATTAGATATATCACACAGTGAAACAGTATTATGTACTGGACGACAAGGTTTTGAACACAATTTACTGTTCATAATCATATCAACAATAATCACACAACTTCGAAACTTGAGTTCTATAGTTTTCTTTGTTCCCTCCTATTTGTCATAGGGGTAGTAGAGTTTTCCAGATATCTGGGACAGGTGTTGAATCATTCCTATTACACGTATTCTCTTCAGCTGATTCGATACATAAAACTTCCGTCATCAATCTTTCCCTCCATCCTGGTGTTACATTAAATTTTAAAACTGTCATCTTATCCCATCCTATTGTATGGTCATGTGTAACTGCATGTAGTGAGTGCTATAACTGAACTATCCTCCAGATTTCTTATCTTATTGGGGTCAACTAATCTAGATTTTGCTAAGTTTTTGTGCTGTTCAGCTAGTTTGACTGACTGACCCCATTCTACTAATCTGACATATGTATTTGACCTGACACACAGTTATTCCAGCAGGGTATTAGATAAGCAGAATTGTTTTGTTTAATTAGCTCCACAGGATCCTTTAACCGACAAAGCTTATTTCTAATTGAGTTTGTGGATTTGAATGCCACTTTTATTCCTGTCTGCATTGTTAAGAATTCTCCCCAAGGTTTCCGAGGTTCTTTCTTTGTATGGAAGTACTACTGATGATTTATATTCCCTATTGTTCGTGTTGTCATTATCCTATGCATATTTGACATGGATGTCATCATTAATATTATTATTATCATCACTAGCACTAGTATTATTATTGTTAAATTACCTAGCCGCTATTATGTGAAGTGAATGTACTTCAAGTAGGCAATTAATTTTACTGATGTAAAAAATGTAAACAACACTAATTGTACGTTAAATCAACTTACCAAGAAATGCAATATTGTGTTTACTAAGAACTTCAGGTAGCTGAGGATTTTCTGAAGCATGACCCCATCCAGCCCATACAGCCTGAAGATGAGAAAGACAAATATTTTACAATATACTGAAATAGAATTTAGTCTAAAGACAGAAAGAAAGAAAGAAAGGAAGGAAAAACTTTTGTAAAGGCTAAAAACAAACAAAAAAAGTAGAACTGGACGATGACGACTAATGCATAATAATAATAATAATATGCGAATACAAAGAGGTGTAATGATTATTTTGTCATTAAGGCAAGAAGCCACCACTCATACACGTATAAACTATCTTATCTATAGACAATAGTTAAAGCTACGCCTAAAATGTTTACATTATTTCGTTTGACAACAGTCACTTAAGTTCAATATTCCATCATTCAATGCAATATAACCCTCCGCTATGTACATGGCGTGTGTACTGCTCAACAGTTCGCTCCTTCCTCCTTTATGGCTAGCTGTGAGACCTGGTCATTGAGAGGGGAAGACATGAAAAGATTAGCTGTCTTCGATCATAGGTGTCTGCGTTCTATCTCCCGCGTGAAGTGGTATGATAAGGTGAGCAATATTGAGGTTTGGCATTGGTCGAGTGCTAAGTAAGGCGGGGAAATCAATAGACGAGACTGTGAAATTCCATCGACTGAGATGGTTAGGACATGTGTTACGTATGCCTAGTCGTCGCCTTCCTCGACCGATGGGCAATGTTAGCTGATATAGGGTCAGGCTGGAAAAGAGCTAGTGGCGGTCAAACCAAAACATGGCACCAGTCAATGAAATCTACAACAGTTAGTCTAAGCCTCGTAGGAAGGTGTGGACTGGCTTCCTGGTTGGGGTCCTCGGGACGGTAAAAACCAATGTTTGGAAACAATTGGTGACATGGCTCAAAATCGTTCTCAGTGGCGCAGATGCATCCACTCCTTGTGACCTTTGATTTCCAATGAAACTATATTGTTCTTCGTCATTACTAATCCTTTGTCTCACACCTCTGTTTACTGTCTCTATTATGCATTTCTTCTACTTTCTTCTCTTGCTTTGTGTGCTACATGGAGTGTGGTGACTTGAACTGCCGCATATAGGTGCAAAGTTCTATGTCGAAAACAGACAGACATGGCAAACTAAACAGCTAACGCCGAGAAGACTAGGTCACTTATAAGGTGTAAATTCTCATGTATACTATTAATTATCTCACTGTATGACTGAGCTTTCATCATACAAATTTGCAAGAAAGTGTAGCAGTTCCAGTAAACATATTTCACAAAGTTGTGCATAAAACTGGACAGAAAAATATAACGAAACTATAATGAAAGCAAATGTACAGGAGAAAGATTTTCGCAAAGAGTAAAATGAGAATTCAGTGAATCTGAGATTTTATAAAGAGTGAAAATATGGAGAACTGTATGCGGAGCGACGTCGCCAAACGTTCCCAGACACTGGTTCTTAGCACTTCGTGGACCCTAACCGGACTGTCTTCACCTCCCAATTTGGCTCAATCCAAGAGTCTAGGACTTTATGGATTGATGATACATTTCGATTTGACTACCTCTAACTCTTCTTTAACATAACCCTATGCCACTTGACATTGCTCGACGAGGAAGGCAGTGGCTTGGCATGTGTAAGGCATCTCCATGCCATCTCAATCCATCCAGTTGCACCTCCTTACCTAACACTCTACTGTTGAGATCAATAACACTTACCATATTATGCCACGACGGATAGAACACAGACAACTATTAAAAGTCAATCTGAACGAAGAATATTCTTTTCAATAATTTCTCTTCAGGTTCTTACAATTATAAAATATAATATTTGTTGTCGTTACAATAAGGCCAGTTATGCGGCAGATACATTTTTAACGTAGAATAACAGATTAGTTATGGGGTGTCAAAATAAATAGTCGTATTTGTGTGACAAACGTGCTAGGCTGAATTCGATTACAAAATAATGTAAAACGGGAGACAATGGTGATTAATCATAATAGATTTGTAGAGTGGGGGTAGGAAAATTGACAAGTCAGTTCAAGGTTATAAAAGGGTGTCAGGTGAGTGGCTAGTACAAAGTGGTCTGGAGATAGAACTGACTTGTCAATTTTCCTACCCCACACTCTACAAATCTATTATGATTAATCACCATTGTCTCCCGTTTTACATTATTTTGTAATCGAATTCAGCCTAGCACGTTTGTCACACAAATACGACTATTTATTTTGACACCCCATAACTAATCTGTTATTCTACGTTAAAAATGTATCTGCCGCATAACTGGCCTTATTGTAACGACAACAAATATTATATTTTATAATTGTAAGAACCTGAAGAGAAATTATTGAAAAGAATATTCTTCGTTCAGATTGACTTTTAATTCATAATATGGGAATTTTCGACACTATCAAATCTTATAACAGACAACTATGATCAAAGACAGTTAGCATCTCAATATGTCCCACTAACAGCCACCAAATCTTACAGTGGTAAAGAACGACAAAGAGAACTGTTGTGCGATAACTAGATATCGCGTTTACGATAGAGATGTCGCAAGCTAGCAAATGTCACATAAGCCTTTTGCATCAGGACTGCGATTTCATCATCAATCAGTCCATTACGGTTGATGCAACTTGCAAGTGGCCTACGCCCTCTATCACTTCACTCCCTACGTGTTTAAACTAGGAGCTAGTGCGGACCAGTCCTGTAGGATCATCTTACATTTAACAGGAACAAATCGCAAGCCAAACATCCGAGAATTTCTGCCAAACGTGTTGGGAAGACTCAGCATTTTGTCAGCATCTTCACCTAGAAAGACGATATCATCTGTGTACTTTTAATCTCCTGGCAACAATGAATCTTTGAGTGACTAAAGTCAACTAGGGCCACATTCATGAGTACATATATGATGGAATTAAATAAAGATGTGGACGATGAACATCCCTGATGGACACCACTGGTTTTCATCACTTCACATGATAACTATCCGTAGTCTTGAGAGTACAGTGCCTTAATTAGCGAGATATATTTTCCCGGCAATCTCTTCAAAATCAGACATTGCTATAGCACATATGTGCACGAACTGGTGCGTGGTTGGAGTCTACAGAGGTGTGGTAATGGTCTACTGACCGTTTCCATCGATAGCTCACAGCTACGTGATCTGTCAGTGTCTCCTTGTGTATGAAATTAGTGTTGACTAGAAAAAGATGATTATCCAAGTAGAACTGTTCTAGACAACTACCGTCGTCCGTCCGATGGCATAGGACTCCAAAGTGCCCAACTGAGTATCTGAACCATAAATACGCTTGAAAATACCTGGACATTTCAACTGCTTCCAAGGATGTATTTTCAAAGATGACTGCAAACAAATACTCCTTTCAGTGTTGATAAACTACCCCGAACTTCGATTATTCGAGCTTAAATTACATTTATACATCAAGAGTTAGCTAACTGATTAATTGCGATCTAAGCAGCCCGTAAATTATCGCACAGGAAAACTATATCGTCTTCATACTCAGGGGTAGGAAGAAAAAATGTGTTTAAGGATTAGTTGTTGAGAAATCAATATGGGAAATGTATGGTGGGACCCCCACCCCAACATTCTACTCCTTGAAAACCAACCTTTCTTCAAAGGATAACATTTGTGAAGCCTCATGGTAAACGAAACATCTGCTTGAGGCTTATTACATACACTCTGCAAAAGTAGGTAAGACTAAATGTACCTAAAGAGTCCTGATATCATCAAGAGAAAGTAAACCACGTAGGATGGAATACACTGAATCTTTTCAACCCCATTTCGGTGCAATGAGACAAAGCATCATTCCAGTTACCATAATGCATTAATAACACAACTTTTTGTCAATCAGCAGATGTTGGAAAACGAATCGTCAGAAAAAGTCTAGAAGTGAAACAACAAAATTCTGGAAAGGTGATTAAAAATATCACTAAGCGTAAGTATGACTTTAATAAAACATCATGTGAAGTAGTTGGAGAAAGAGAGCGCGTGCGCGAGAGAGAGGGAAAGAGACAGAAAGACAGGTGAAAAGCGCACACACACACACACGTTCTGTTTACATGGATCCAATTTCTTATGTCATTAAATGGTGAAATTACACTGAATGTTTTAGAAATACACATTACGTAACATGATATTCATGTATACATGATAAAATGATGTTGCCTACGTCAACAGAAACAAACATTTATACTAGTAGTTAAAATGTACACGCAGACGAACAAATACACACACACACGCACACACCCAGAGAGACACAGACGAGCTTATACATTTAAAAACTCCGCTACAATAAAATTCTTAAATCAAGTCATTCGAAATTCGAAACAATAAACTAAATGATTCGGTAAATGTACACAACTGCGCATATATATATGTACCCCAGTTTACTTGTTTACAATAACAAATAGTCGGACGACAATTGAGTTTTAATACTTCTGACATCCACTGCCATGTATTATATTGCGCCAATGGCGGGAATGGTGTTAATACTTACTGACCAGTAAACAGTAAACAGTTCATAGAAGTTAACAAACATGGAGACAGGACATCAAGCGAAGAAAGACACCGTAAAAATGATATATGAAGGTAATCAATACAAAAACGATAGAGAACAATAAGACCAGTAGTGTTTATATATGTATTACACGTCTTGAAACAACGAAGAAGTTTAAATGTGATCAATAGAAATCGTTCAACACTTTGTACTCGCAAGTGAAATGCAGCTCTGTTACTAGTGTGATAATCCACCATTGGAATCAATCAGCATCCAGTGAAGCTGGTTCTGATCTCTGAGTATTAGTCCTCCTTAGGTTGTTAACAAAGTGCCAAAGAGTTTTATCTAGTAATTATCTTAGGGTATAAATTTATTATCATTTCAATATGTGTTGTAATATAAGCTAATTTACTCCTCTGGACAGTACGTTTCAACGCACCTGAAAGATATACCTTTGAGTGATTAATCACATTGTAACACTGTGGAGTTAAGCACTCGCGATAACCGACTTGTAAATGTTAATTCACAGGCTCTGAATTCAAAGATAAATAAATAAGTAGGATCATATTATAGTGCACTTCGCTAGTGTGTTCGAACCTATGACTCTAGGGTAAACTTGCCAAATGCATATATATATATATATATATATATATTTGAAAAGTTTTTAAGTATAGCTTACATCAACTTTATTCGTCACAGCAGTCTGTAGAATTAGTTCAACATTTGCATAATTATTTACATTTGAACCGCCGGGGACTAAAACCATTTTATTAGCCATTTTAATGTATTCTGCGTTGGCTTGTATATCTTCTGGTGTTGCCATGCATACAAAACGTAGGACATCTGAACTACCGAATGTAGCGTACGACCATTTCCGTAGGGAACGCATACACTTGACTGCTGCAATACCATTATTCGCGATAAGAATCTTTAGAAGGTGAAAAAGAGAGAGAGAAAAGAAACTGACCACAGGTTTATATATATATATATGTATATATATAGAAGCAAAAGCAAATTATGTAGATTGTGCCAGGAGCGCTGAACCGGCAACTCCCTTCATGTTTAAATCCTGTCGACAAAATTCAGGTTCGCATTTCGCTACTAGTTTGAATTTCCAAAAGGAAAGGAAATACCACCAGTGAAAATTCAGTTTTGATTACGGAAAACACAGCTCAGAACAGTTCCGGAGGAATCACTCACTTCAAAAATAATCGATTCAAAAATCCATCAAAACGAATTGTCTGTCCATGGAGGAAATGAATACAATTCAAGAATAATGTGTTATCACCTTCAAAGCAGACGGTAATATCTTCAAAATGCATATGATAAAAAAATTGTTTACAGATTGAGGAAGCCACGACAATTCGTTATCGCCATTTTGTAACACAAAAGCAATTCGCTCAAATATGGAATCATTTTTTATTCAACCCTCTAAAAAAGTTTATCTTCCACTCTGTTACTGTTATATTACGCTTTCGTTAAATTGTTTACAACCTGTTAGTCAGCTGGTCATTGTTAAACTGTACCTATTTTACTTCACTCAAGTGAAAAATACGACACTATTCTAATCTCTGAATTGCTGAATAGGCTTCGATGGGTAAACAGGGTCGATTTAATCTCCTTATGTAAAGTGCTGCATGCAGAAAAAGGTATCTATGTACACGAATACTTGAGTGGTTTTCCACAGAAAGAGGCTTGCTGATTTATTGTCTTGTTGAAGTACAGCAGCAACACTAATATGATAACAAATTCGTCATGTATATAGGCAGGCAAGTTGTCTCAATCTGAAAATCATAATTAGTCATGAGAAGACTGAAAGACAGTAACTACTAGCAAGTTACTCTAGGAGCTGTGTGTCCATATTGTTTAAAAATCAGTAGTTTAAGCCAACCTTTCAAATCTTATTGGAGTGCGACAGGACTAGAGTCAGTAATTTCTGGGTTCCTCATACCAAAGAATACTAACTCCTCTAAATGAAGTAAAAAATACAGACAGAATAGTGTGTGTGCACATCATGTATTTGGTTAGAGTACATTCTTTTGATCACATATTGTTACATTTACCTGGACACAATCGAAAATCTTCTGAATACAAGAGGACAATCAAATATCATTAGCAAAGTAATAATCCATGCAAAAAGATGTGAGCCACATCTATTGCAAGAAACATTAACATCATACAAACTGTCCTACCGTCGGTATGTATATGAGAAATAAAACCCAAAAATGAAGTGACTGAAGTCATCAACTAGTGTAGTGTGTTTAGTTCTATCCTTGGTTCAGACTGAATTCTGCCAGTCAATTTTGTAAAGTGGCCGTGGTGGCTCGCCATCACGGTGTACTATGAATTGTTGGTATTAGATGGTTGGAGGCAATCGGCACGAAGTCTTGGACTTACTTGGCACGAGTGGTAACGTCTCTGACTGCAACAATGAGTGACGTGGGTTCGAATCTCAGAAGGGATATGAGTTCTTTCAAGGTTGCAGATACGCCTTGTTGACTGATGATCACAAACTAGCACGAAACTTACGTCCAAGGCTTCTTGTTGATTGCCTCCAACTATCGAATACGAAGTGATTGAAAAACAATTTGCCTAATAAGTTGCAGTTCTAGAATGCACGATGACAACACGATGTCATCGAAGTACAAAACACAGACACACTTAGATGCATCAACAAGCTACAATAGGAATTGATCATGCATGTAAATTAACAGCTGACTTTGAAAAAAGGACTACATTTACAAATAAATTACAGTCTTAAAACTAAATGGTCGGAGATGCTTAATGACTTGGTTGAGAACAAAAAAGCAAATATTGGGAAAAATGTATTCATTTACCATTTTTCTACCTTTCTAACTGAAAAACAGTCTATAATAATCTTTACTTAATCAATGTTTCTTTCCTTTTCGCATTGGTGTTTGACAGTGCATTATCATTCTACTTCTTTTCACTTCTTTTTATGTATATGCAACCCTGATACGTTGCATGCATTACCCCACAAGATTCCATTACACTGATCTTTCTCACTATCTCTTTCATCTAGAAGGGGAACAATGAATTTCACCATATCAAATAAAACAACCTTGGAATCTTTGTTCTTAAGTTAGTTTGTTATGTCCAACTACATTTTGATGAGACAACGAAAACATCGATATAAATTTACATGGCATAAAGCACACATACTCTGAACTCTAAACCTTTGAGCCGAAGAAATACAACCCCTCTCAACTCACCAATAATAAAACACAGTAAGGGAACGCCACACCCTCTCTACTAGCTTTAGTATGTTGTTACGTGGCTCAATTTTACGTAAGGTTTTTTATATAATAACACATGACTCTGCTATATAAATTAGATGAATCCGTGTCTCAAAAACTAGAGTAGAACTGCTAATTATCGCTTCCTGGTTTACTATGATTCGCTTCAACTGATAACATGTCATGAAGAAAATAAATTCAATAGTGCCCGATTTCTGCTTTTATGCTGCTTTAATTAACCTTTTAAAGTTAACGACAGATGTAAGCACAGGTGTTTAATTCACAAGGTGAAACTGAAATGTCAAAGCTAGAAAATAAAAGCCCCTATGTGAAATAAACCAGTGGCGCACAAGAGCCTTTATGAGAATACATAGTGTAAAAATGTCTTTAGCTTTACATAAACTAACCTTCTCTATTATTCTCACTCCACCTGATTTACGCACAAAATCTTCAGGTGAAGAAAATCGGACCTTGGCAACTGATGACGCCCTGTAAAAGATACATTTACAGTCATCGGAATTTTTCCAGACAATTTAAAAACTATGAAAACACAGTCACTGATAACCCGAAAAAAGATTTTTAAAAAAGTAAAGGAATGTAGAATTTAACATAGAATGGAGATTTAATTCCAGATGCTGAGTCTGAAGTTCGAGAATGGATTTATTGCATTTTTGAACTTCTTCATTTATCTAGGAAGTTGTAGAACTTTTGCTGAAATTGATTTGCCTAGTAATAGCTTCTTATAAATCATTCTGGTACTTGGGAAACATGAACTTTATCTGAGGTATGAAGATAGTTTTGTTGAGCGAGTAACATGGGCTCTAATGCTATTTCTTAGAGCTACTCCCACATCAGAAAATAATAATAACAAGTGTAAACAGGCAGCACTACGGGAAGTGCGAGTACAATGTCAAACATCACATTTTGCTTCGAATTTAGCTGTGTCAGGATTCTGTGGTAAAAAAAATAAAAAGCTGTATAAGTAGGTAAATGGAATTCAACAGTTATACTCTTAGCTCTGCTACCATGAATTTAAAACATTTACGTTTTTGAGTAAATTAAAATGAAATTAGCTCTTATGGTAGCTAGTAACATAAGACGCCGATCACCTGGTACCCCAATTAGTAAAGCAAATTTAGTCATACATCGTTGACAAGTTGTTTATCTTTGCAATATTCCACTCAATCGTGAACAGCAGCTGCTTGTGACTCTTGCGAAAACGAACGCACGAAGTGACATTCAGCTCTTGAGGTCAGCCTAACTACAGCAGACCATAGTAATCAAAGCTTTCACACGCTAGTGAGATTGAGTCTGAAATACGCACACTATCTGTAGTTACTAAGTCGGTTGTCTTCGAAAAACAGCTAGAAATGCTATGCATCCTTCCATGACCCATATCACTCGCCAAGAAAAATGCACAGCAGCGGAAACATTTAGGATATAAATTTCGTCCCATTTGGCTACAAAGGCTTCGTAGTTTGAAACGCAACACTTGAATTCAAAACACACAAATTTCAGAATATCGGTATGTGAATCAGAATTAAAAAACCCAAATGAACTAACTGAAAATCCACACCTAACCAGGCAGACCGAAACGCTAAGGTAATACGAATACTTTTCGAACAGAGTGAAGGTTATTGCCCATCATCAACTACGTCATATCAAAGTAATCTAGTAACAGAACTAAAAAGATGTTTATTTACTCGATTTAATGAATGTACAGAGATTATTAGTGGCAAATTCTTTGGTACTGCACTTAAAAGACTTACTTGTTTAGCGTATGAGCATTGTAGTCTGAATTATCATCTGAACGACCCAATTTCCATTCAACATTGTGAACATTTTGTACAACTGCCATGATTTGAAACACTAGAATTTAATAGAAACATTATTTATAGCTGTGTTAAGAAACACATAAACACTGTGAAATAAAATTCATTTTAAAACAAGATACAACTTTTCGACTTATTTAAGATTCAGTAAAAATTATCTCACTGCAATTACATCAACTGTTGCCAAAGCTAAATTCGGAAAAGCACATGCATGCAATCAAGTGCAGATTCGTCCCTCATGACACCAGAAAACCAGCGTTAATATGTGGCTGTTATGACCGGTGATTTGTCTGCTGGTTAAGCGTCAAATCGACTCCCAAGAATATAAAGGCACAAAACCTTATACTTTTGATATTGTGATACAACAAAACAAGTGAATAGTTAAGTAACTTTCATTCTGATAAACCGACAACTGTGATGGTTTATTTCGATGTTACTCGGATAACCACCTGTTGTTGGTTGACACCAACTTCAAACATAAGGAAACATACAGCTTCAATTCGCAGCTGCCAACATCAAACCAACCACGAAAACAAAGAGACTACTTTACAACCCTACTGCCAGTCGACCTGAAACATCTACGTGGACTTCTACTATACACCCACCTGTGTATATGTGTCCTTTTGACTGAGTGGACAGAACGGAAGACAAACTTCAATGAACCTCTTAAATGTTGAGCTTTCTAGTGAAAACACAAGATCTTGTATTAAAGGTGAGTCAATTAAACACATATAAACATGACAACAATATTTATCCTGAGCAACATAATCACTATAATTAGTCTGCTCAAAAAATAGTAGTGAATACTACTGATATCACAGATGTTTAAACCTAACAGAATAGCGCAAACTATCATTTGTATTTCTCGAACATTACAGACATCATGCATTAGTTACTTATCTTTAAATTTATTAGATTGTTTCGTATTGATGAATCATGGATTGATAGTTCAACGTTTATCTGCACACTTTCCGTTAAGTAAGCTACACTTTTAATAAGCTTAGGCGCAGAAATTACGGTACACTAATTGACTCGTAATGTTACTGAGATTCATAGTGCAAACCTTGAGTATACAGAATTGAATACTTAGTGTATTTACCTCCTAAAGTAGGCGTGGGTCACAATTCCGCAAATATGACTGCGTATAACCACTTAGCTAAAAAAAGACTATCTTCCTGAACTCAATAAACTAAAATTAATAATCATCACGAAACTGCCATTTCATATACGGCTTATACGTATGTACACAACTTCTAAGAGTAAAACCAAAGATCGAAATACACGAACAGTAACAAAAACCTTAAAATGACATCTTTTTGAACATCTGCATCATATAACTGTTAAAGATGAGCAACTAACAACTATGTCCAGAAATGAGTTCACCAGGCATTTACCACAAGCAACCTTGAAAAAGCTGATTTCCGCATTCATTTTGTCGTAGCACTTTGATTTTGCCCTTGTGCTAGTGTCAAATTTGGGACAGGTATTCATAACTTAAATGGATCCGAAAACAGCACAAAAGAATCTGCAGAAAACACTTAATATTAAGGAACGCATTTTGAGAAATACACCAACTGATACTGAGTGAGGATTTAAACGGCAAAAAGTCATCTGATTCTGAATTGCCCGGTGTGTATTGATGACAAACGTTTGTAGCCAACGGCTAAATCAATGATTCATTAGTCCAAGTAGTCTGCTCCCAAATCAAGTCACTCATTAAAGCCTTTGTAATCAGATAACACGTAAAAGTGTATACAAAAACTTCGACGGCGAAATAAACACAAATTTAACTGCGTGTATAGGCTTGTTGAAATCTGAGTGATTATTAAGGCGATACTGCTATAAGTACTCCAAATATTTCGAAATAAAACAAGAATATGTATAACTTATGTGAATGCACACAGATGAAATCCACCAGTCTATACATTATTATCCGAAATTCCACCTTTCATCCTTGCTTAAAGTGTTTGTTGACGCACACATCAGGTAATGTATGTGTATAATAAATACTCTGCAAATCTAGTGCAATTAAACATAGTCAGGGCACCGTGATGATGTTTACTAAGTAATCCCACTGCTCCACGATAGCATAATCAAGAGTAACACAAAATGATAGAGTCATCTAGAGTTTATGTAAAACAACGGTGGCATTTTGCAACTCAGTACAGAGAAAGGACAAAACTGGTGAAACTGATGCGTCAGACCATACAACTATGCATTTTGCAGTTAAAGTATCCAACATCCACAAAATGCCACAAACAGAACAAAAAGTGGCCAACAGATACCTGTGAATCAACCCAACTACTTCTATTATTACTTTAACACCTGTGGTGGATTCTGAGAACTTCGCACGGATCCGCGAGAAGCTTATCTTCATTACTAAAAGGGTAAATTCGTAGTGTAATACTCGGCATTCCTTTGTTCGTGAATTCCGAAAATGAAATATATTTTCCTGAATCACATTCTACAGCAGAAAAATAAGACCGATCACATATCAGTGTTCAGGCTTATGTTGAGCCAATATAGACTGGGAACCATTGATTTTAGCAGTTCCAAAATAACTACAATAAAGTCTCTTTAAAACAAGGTTAACTCAACTACTCCTAATATTAAAAATGGATCATAACGAGAAGAAACAATCTACAACATGAACTCCAACAGAAGTCAAGGTCAAGTACGGTATGGATTCGTTTTGCCAATAGTGAAATTGAGGTCATCTTGCAGTATTGAAACAAAAGAAGATCAAGGCATATCGAGAAGAAATTTGAAGTTAAAAATGGGAGAAAATTCATTTAGCCTATTCCGATAAATCCCATTATTCAACATCAAGGCATCTGAAAACTTCTGAATAACGGTTTACCTTACTTATTGGTAAAATTGGAAATAGTTTAAAGTAATACATGGCTGCATCGTCCTCATGCGTTGCATAACCTATAGTAAGTGCTATTTTTGGCCATGTTGAAATATTCACTAGCTCCTTGGCAAAGTCTGTAAATTCATCTGCATACTTTACATTCAAAACATCAGCATTTATCTCCGATATAATTGCTATATTGCATAATAAATACTGGAAGACCATTGGAACTCTCTGAAGGTGATTTTCAACAACACGTGTTCGACGGTGTTAGGAAGAAAGAAGAGACAAGACAAAGAATGGCTCTCAAAGGACACTTGGAAGCTAATAGAGGAGAGGAGAATGGTGAAAAAGAAAATGATTCAACGCAAAGATGGACAAGAAAAAGAGACGCTGAGCTCAACTTACACAGCACTGGACAAAGAAGTGAAGAAGAGTGCCAGGAAGGACAAAAGACAATTCTACGACAACCTGGCCACTGAAGCTGAGAAGGCAGCAGGCAAGAGGGACCTTAGGACACTATATCAGATAACCAAGTCTCTATCCGGGAAGAGATCAACACAAGTGAAACCTATAAAAGACAGCCAAGGGAACCCAATTACCAAAGAAGAAAGACAGATTAAACAATGGGCGGACCACTTCAAAGGACTCTTGAACCGATCACCACCTACAACCCGTCCAGAAATACCAACAACAGCACGTACACAACTGCAAGTTGACACCAATCCTCCGACGAAAGCTGAAGTTTTGAATGCAATCAAGCTTCTGAAAGCTGGAAAAGCAGCTGGACCAGATGGAATACCCCCTGAAGCACTGAAAGCGGACCCAGTGACGACAGCAGATATGCTGACTCCATTATTGCAAAAGCTTTGGAAAGAGGGAAAGGTGCCTACTGACTGGAGGAAAGGTTACCCCTTGAAACTACCAAAGAAGGGCGACCTAGGACTCTGCAAGAACTGGCGAGGAATCATGCTCTTGTCGACACCAAGTAAAATTCTGAGTCGCATCATCCTGGAGAGAATAAAGGATGCACTGGATACAGAACTCCGACCAGAAGAAGCTGGGTTCAGGGAAGGCAAATCATGTTCTGACCAAATTGCAACTCTACGTATCATCATCACAGAACAAAGCATGGAATGGCAATCAAACCTCTACCTCAACTTTATAGACTTTGAGAAGGCCTTCGACAGCGTTGTCTGCGAAGTAATTTGGAAACTACTCGAGTAATACGGCGTACCCCAAATATTCATCAACCTTATTCAACTGAAGCTTGGTGCACAAGTGAAATAAATGATGATTTCTTTCACTGCGAAGGCTACTCATTTTTCAGGAAGAAAAGATCAGTTGGGCGGGGTGGAAGATGCATTATCTATGTTAAATCTGAATGCAGAGCTGCGCACTAGATGACCCTAACCTTAATATATGCGATACATTATGGGTGACACTCTACATAAATAAACAGCAAACTCTGTTATTATGTTGCATCTATCGCCCACCTTACCATGACAGTGAACTGCTAAGTGAAATAACTGCAGCCTTTCATTACACTTCGAAATTAAACTTTACTTATAAAGTGATTGGAGGGGATTTTAACGTGCCTGAAGTTTCATGGGAGCCCATCAGTGCTCCTCCCCGCTACAGCAAATTCTTAGATGCGGTTGAGTAATGTGGGTGGACACAAAGTATTCTAAGGCCCACCCGAAACCACAATATACTGGACTTGGTTTTCTTGAAAGACATTGCCTTATCCACCATTGACATCAGCCAACCATTTCCTGGTAGTGACCACAACACAATAATCTGCGCCTTCGATACCAAGCTTAACTCATCAAAATGCTCTACCCTGCGCAAGACATTCATGTGCTTCGGAAAAGCTAGGTGGGATGTATTTCACTCCTTCATTAGAAGCTTAGACTGGGACCTTTTATTTTCTAGTAGCAACCTAGACACTATCCTAATAGCCTTTTACCAGAATGTAACTATATGCTTTGATAAACTTCTTTCTAAATGTAAAGAGAGGCCAAGACAAAACATAAAGAATTTCATTCCTATAAAAGTAAAGGCTAAGCTGCGAAAGCTGCACCGACAGTACCACAAAGAAAATGAATTCTCGTGTCTTGTAAATATACAGAACATTTATCTCAGATTGAAAGAAAATAACGACAAAGTTCTACTCAGACAAGAAAATGCAGCCCTTAAAGATAGCTCTAAATACACTGCAATCTGTAAGCTTTATCGCAAAAGGTTAAACTCTCGTAAAACAGATATACAATTCATCTTAGAAAATGATGAGACTGCTACTGACCCTGAAATAATTTGTGAGCTTCTAAACTCCTACTTCTCACGGTCATATGCCTATGATGACAACACGTCGCCACAACCTCTATTCCATGTACGTTCACAAAAAACTTTAGAAACTATCAGCTTTTCTTTGGATAATATTAAGAAAGCAATCACGTCCCTTAAAAGTTAAAACAACCCTGGTCCTGAAATGATTCCCTGAACTTTTTTAAAATACGGCGGTGAAGACATCCCTATTCTCTTTCTTAAATTGTTCTCTATCTCTCTATCAACTGGAACATATCCAGATGCATGGAAAACCACGCACATTACCCATAGGTATAAGTCAGGCTCCCGTTCAAGTGTCATGAGTTACAGACCCTTTAACCTAACTTCTGTTATTTCAAGGGTTCTGGAAAAGATCGTGAAAAGTGCCATTTTTGACTTCCTCTCTCAAGAGAAAATTATCACTCCTTATCAACATGGTTTCATGAAGTTACGTTCTTGCACTACATGCCACTTACAATTTTTTGATCACATCTCACAACTGAAAGATTCCAGTATGATCACAGTTATTGTATACTTAGATCTTAGTAAAGCCTTTGACACAGTAAGCCACCGACTGTTAATATCAAAAGTCCAGTCTCATGGGATCCAAGGTTCTTTGTTAAGCTGGCTCAGTTCATTCCTAAGCAATCGGATGCAAATGGTCAGGTTAGGTTCCCACACATCCAACCCCGTTCGGATAACAAGTGCAGTCACACAAGGTAGTGTTCTAGGTCCACTGTTATTCCTGTTATATTTCAATGATATCTGCGACGTTATTAGACATGGTAGACCTTTCCTATTTGCTGATGACATCAAAATAGTATGCCACTCACTCAGAAATGAAGTGTCATGTGTATTTGATAGGATTCAGGATGATATTGATAGGGTTCAATTGTGGTGTAACAAGTGAAAAGTTTAACGTTGAAAAATGTGGTGTGCTGTGCTCCAAACGCATTTCATCCGAACTTTCCATCTCCCTACACAACAATCATATTCCTCGTCTGCCGCTTACAACAGACTTGGGTCTAAAATACACTCCAGAATTTAGCCTAACGGAATACGTTAAATTACAAGTATCAAAGGTTAAAAGGCTTTTTGGGTTTTTATTCCGAAACTTTAAAGCGTGTGAATCCAAAATTATGCTGTGCAAGTTATGCATAAGGCCCTTACTTGAATTTTGTCCTCCTGTCATGGACAGTGTTTCCGTAAAAGACGGGTGCGAATTAGAAAGCCTACAAAGGGCGTTTACTCAACGTCTAGTAGGTGAAAATCTTTGCATTTCCTACTACGACAGATGTAACATATTTGACTTGGAACCCTTATGGGTCAGACGACTGAAGTTTAACCTAAAAATTACATTCAGGATCGCTTAAGGGCTTATATATTTCCGCCACAATGACTTTACTTTTAGTTCACCTAAGAAATATAACCTTAGAAATAAATCTTCATCTTTTGAAGTGCCCCGCTGTCATACGAAGTACAGATCAAATTCTTTCACTGTCAGATACCGCTGCATTTGGAACCGTCTTCCAACTGAAATTAGAAACAGTCCTACCCCAAAAACCTTCTCATCTCTGCTGAACAAATATTTTATCAACACCGGGTTAGAAGGCGTATGTGACAGACTAAAAATCAGAGATCTAATACAGCACTCCTCTGACCCTCACTGTTAGCTCCCGAAATCTGTGATCTCTATGTTTGACTCTACTTTCACTATGATTGTTTTCACAACCCCAGTCACCTATTCTCAATCAGCCTTGAATTTTAATTATTTCTTCATTCAAATATTTAAAAATTTTTTTGCATATATCACTGATAACATGGTATTATGAGTATTTCAGCATGCTAAGAGTTCAGTCTCAAGTTCCAGATGCAAATCAACTGAAGACGACTGGTATTAAAATGTCTCTGGAGACTGCCTAATGCTACATGTTAGCACTGTCTGCCTCTACGCAAATTAAGGCCCGAATGTTGGTAGTCTAAATAATCAACTATACGGTGAGTCCTAAATAGTAATGAATCCTATCTTACTGTTCTATAACTATAATCTTGTGTAGCCAAATCTTTCGGAACAAAATATTATAACTTACTACTACTTATATGTTTAATGCTGCACGATTATGCACTGGTTTCCGAAATTACATTTGTTTATATCTAAAATGTAGACTCTGATAGTCTATTTTCCTTATAGTTTTATTATTGTTCCTCTCCAAAATGCTGTAACAGATGAAACATACATGACGGTCTCCTGAAAGTAGTCACTCATGCCATGACTTCGAATGAGTTGACAAATGAATATTTTTAAAAAAAAGAAAAGTTTGTGGCATATTATAACAGAAATTAAAAGATATATATCACAAAAAATGAAGCATTTTGCCAGGGCCTTGCACAAAAAAGGTGGGAGGGTGGTGATTGCTAGTCAGCGGATATGATGGTGGGGACATATGAGAACCACCCTTATCTGTGGAACAGCACTCTATTGCTAAGGCTCCTGAGTTCGAATGGCTTCTGCAAAATAAGAGAATAAATAAAATTAAAAAAAACAGAAGTTGAAAATTTGCCTAAAGCTGAAGTTTAAATAACAAACTCCCCGAATGCAAGTACATGGTATGAGTCCCCTACTTCAGAAGGACACCTAAATGTATACTTCAGAAAAACAGTAGTTATTATTAAGCCCTCGCTTTTCTTCCACATAGTTCACGCACTTTGACTTTTGTGTTTAACTCCTATTCAACCTATATAAGTAGGTAAAATTATCATCTTTTTTCACTTAAACTTTTTTTCTTTTCGCAAGAAAGACTAGAATTCCATCACTAGAAAATCTCAGGGGGAAATAGAATTATTTTAATGAAAAAAACAACAACAAAAATGATGAACCCCATGTTTATTATATATGTTTTGAATTATTAACACCTATTATATACTTCTGCACCTCTCTGGCGGTTTTCTTGTGTCTTCTTCTCTTTTCAAAGGTACTGCCTTAAACGAAGGCACTGAAACAATGCCGCTATCCTCAACTAATTCGGAATATTGCTCGCCCACCTGGTGAATAACGGAACCACCTCTATCATGAAATCTGCTGACAAGTTCAAAGTTGGTCTCATATACAACTGGAAAAGTCACAATTATGGTGTACTTACCGGTGAATTTGAAGTTTTATGGACTTTCAAACACTCTATGAATCATCTACTTACAATTACTGTTCATTCCGCATCTCTTATATTTCACGTCAGCACCTGTACAAAAATGCTAATTACCTTCCACAATTAACGTAATCGTTTATAATTCCCGCGTGAAATTGACATACCGTATTTTTTTTCAATTACAGTTTTGATTTGATGCTATATCTCATGAATTATTCAGTTGAAAGCATATCTCGAAAATTACCTATTGCCTTATTTGTACATTTCTTTTTAAATATTTCTCTCAAATTTACCAGTATTCAATCTATTTCTAGATTAACAAATCATACATATTCTATAAGTTCTAATTAGTGTACATATGTTCATGCCTGTAAAAATGGCTGGTTTCTGTTCCAGAAATAATTAAAATTAATTATTATTATCCTGGACCGACGCGAAGAACCTAGAAGACCTAGATTTCGCGGATGATTTATGCTTGACGTCACACAGAATCGAAGACTTACAAGCGAAAACCGACAAACTGGTCGAAGAAGCAGCAAAGACAGGACTCCAGGTGAACATAGACAAGACGGAGGTTATGCAAATAACCAACCAACAACAACAACAGCAGCAACATCCAGCGCCAATCACCATCAACGGCAGGGATTTTAAAGAGGTTACTCCATTCACTTATCTAGGGAGCATTGTCTCAACCACAGGAGGAACAGACGAGGATGTCAAAACGAGAATCGGGAAGGCAAGAAACACATTCATCAACCTGAAACCCATCTGGAAATCTTCGTCACTCAACATCAACAACAAAATTCGGATTTTCAATACAAACGTCAAGTCAGTTGGCGGGTCAGAAAGAATATTTCTAACAGGTTTCAGACCTTTATCAACAACTGTCTTCGCTCTATACTGAAGACCAGATGGCCGGAAAGAATCACCAACAAGAAACTATGGGATCAAACAAAACAAGAACCAATCGCCCAAAAGATATGCAGGAGAAATTGGAGATGGATTGGATTTGACACTCGCTGAGGAGGCCGCTGGATGACATCGCGCGTCAGGCCCTCGAGTGGAACCCGAAAGGGAAGCGGCGAGTGGGACGTCCAATGGTGACATGGAGGAGATCGTGTGAAGAGGAATTGAAACACCATGGATTAACATGGATGCAGCTGAAAAGTACAGCAGAAGACAGAAGCAAGTGGAGACGTGTATTTGAAACCCTATGTTCCACAAGGAACCCAAGGGGACAATAATTAATAAATTTTGCATATATGTATATTGCAAAATACATACAATATATTGCATAAGAAAGCATCAAAGGATATCGCGGAACTCCGAGATGGTGAAATTTATTTCTAACTAAGTTGCACAGCAGCAATCCTGGTAAATAAGGCTTTTATCCAGTATTCCCTTGAACCAGAACTCAGCTGCGCTCTGAGGTTCCACAGGACATTTCGTCTCCATGAAGGGTGCCGCTTACGCCCTGCATCGTTCTTGGACGTAGCCGCACCACTTAAATTACAAAACATGCCATTGACCTATGACCAGTCTTCCAGAATTCTCAGGCCTATGTGAGTCTTTCGAGCAATTTATTGCCATCTAAATCTTTAAGCCATCAGAGTAAAGAGAGGCCGACCAGTTTAAACGACATGGCAGGCATTGATGAAAATAAGGAAATAAAGAACCCTACGATGGAACCCTGTGATACTCCGAATGCAGAACTGTGCCAAGATGATGCGACATGATCAACCTTGGTGCAGGATTCCTCTCGCATAAGTAGTCCTCTAACCATGAGAGAAGCGGACCACCAATACATGCCTGACTTATTCTGTGAAGAGGATCGTAATGATCGGCGCTAAATGTCATTATGAAATCCAGAATGACCACATAAACTGGAACGTTCAAACCCTAGCACTGTATCGAGCTATTCCAAGCCAATAAGAGTCTTGTTGCACAGGACCTGCCTCTCGTGAAACCGTACTGGGCTTCACTGACTATACTGTTTATTCTGAGGTGTTACTCGATATGGTGTTCATTCAGATTCTCCGATACTTTCGACAAAAATGGAGGTATTACCTACTGGAGTTTAACTCACAACCTTCTGACCGCACTTACCCTTGAAGAGAGGTGAATAAAAGGCCCACTTTCAGTCTTTTGGCAATTTCCCTGAATAGACAGAGTGTTAGAACAGGTCAAATCAGGTTCTGGAGAGCTTCTGAGCACTGCTACAGAATAGATGATGATGAAATATTCCCACAACCTTGAGGCGCATCTGTGATGTGATTTGGTTATCTCTCTGGGACCACTGCAGTCAGTGCGATGTGCACTCCCCAGGTTTTCGCTAGTTGATTTACCAGGGCGACCGTTCTATCTAATAGTAGCAATACCCACAGTTTTGTTTCATTGTCTGTCAAAGGCCGAAATAAATGCTTCAGAAATTTCCAAGCTAGTGAGATGCTGACCATACAGACTTCTTGATGTTCACTCCTCATGGTTAGTAAGTAATTTTTTGACATGAGTGGGTAGAGGCTGTTGAAATTTGCCGGGAATTTTCTGGGAAAAATTACCTGGAATGAATAGCTGTCACCACGGACCGTCGTCTTTCTTAGGTTGCTGGGTTCCAGGCATGCCTAATGATCAGTCTGGCTCTTGAAGAGTCGCAGTGTGGACCAAGCTTTACGCTTTGCTTGCATATCACACCACTCGCCTCTCTTTATCCCTGAGGATCACTAACTCGGTTATAGTGTAACAACAGAAGACAAGGGCCAGGCTACCGATCGTTTATCGAGTAAACCAAGAGGTATTTATGGATTTTTGTGTACGGTATTATTAGCGGAGAATCAACGTCTTTTGATCGGTTGTTAACTTGCTAGAGGTTATTCTGTTATCTCTTTGTGGCCGTTTCCTAGAAAACGAATCCATATATCTGCTAATCGCATTTCCACACATTAACTACTCTGTGATTGGCTGGTGATTTTCTCAAGGTTAAGCTCTGTTATTGCTTTTCTCGTGACCTTGATTCGGGACGTGTGCATTGACGTAATTTGTTGTCTACGATTTTGGGTTGCAGCCAGCTCTCAACACAATAGTGTCACTTGAGAGATGGTATCTGAGATTGCTGTGTGATTGATCCCCTTTTGCTATATCCTACAGTTCACGTCAACCCCATTGGTTAGTCTCTCAGTTTTCAGGATTAATCTAGTCAGGTTAAAGCAAATAAGGCGAAATAAACACACCAGTTGAACTTTGGTCACCTTTTAAAGAGATAAAAACTAAGGTTGTACTCATAGATGAAGATTTGGTCGCATACATGGAAGGTGAACATGAATGTAGCTTCCAGTTTATGCATCAGTAATTACGCGTTCGTCGCTTTTCATCATTCCATTGCGTTCCCAGTGGAATGTAAGTCTTCAAACTAGAGCTGTGAAGTTTCGGAAATAGTGTTTTCTTGTTATAGTGGGCGGGGCTGCTACTCTCACGCCCACCCTTCCCTCTTTATCGGCCTTGTTACTGGCTCACAGAGGTTTGAGAGTGCGTCGCTTGAAGATCGAACACAAGACCATGGGTGGCGTGCATTCTTCCGCCGAGCCAGCGACGCAAGCTGTGCAAGTCGGATTTTTCTTAACACCATGCAGGTTGATTAAAAAGTTTAAGCAAGCTAGACAGCTGAGGTGAAGCGAATATTAGCCCAGTGATGTTCTACTGTGGCGAGAGCAAGCTGCTAGCCAATTGGTAGACATTGATCTACGCTGATTGGTAGAAATTAATCTAGGCTGATTCAACAACCAATCACAGCCGACCTAAACGTGGACAAATATGATTCGCAGACAAGTGGCTCGCATTTCCGAAAAATTTCGAAAACGAGAAAGCAGAAGACTGCGTTTGTTTGCAAACAACCAATCAGAAGACCGCCTTCTTTCTGCGGGCAGAAGCCTTATTAATGTACGTAAAATACATATAAATACCTGTTGGTTTTCGTAATAAAACTGATCTGTTGCCAGCCTTGTCTTCTATTGTTACATTTGGTGTCGCTACCTCCGGAAAAAATGAAGATCCCGTGGCCAGCTGCGTTTGAGGAGGGAGACATACGGAGCTTCCTACGTGATTTCGAAGCCGTAGCTGAGCTGGTGGGTGTCAAGTAGCAGGCGGCGAAGGCAGTTGTACTGGGGACGCTGTTGAAAGGCCGAGCGAAGTCGGCATATGACAGCGTAGAGAGGTCAGATGGCACAGTGGCTTGGAAGAGATTGGTTGAAAATTTGGTGTCGGAGTTCGACAGCGCAACAGAGAGACAGCTAGCGATGCAGCAGTTCCGATCAACGAGGCTGGGACCTGATGGAGACCCGTTAGTATTGGCGGTGAAATTGACGAATTTACTTCGACGGGCGCTTCCCACGTTGATTAAAGAATCAGAAGAGCAGTTACTATCTTCCCAATTCATCGAGAGTGTACCAGACCACATTTCTCAGCAGTTAAAACTGGTTAACGCAACGCAACCGATGGATATTAGTGAGCTAGCGAAGGTGACCAGACAGCTGCTGAGCACGACTGTAGCCGCTATAGAGCAGCCGAAACCAAATGAATATGAGCAGCAAATTGAAGCATTGCAGCGGGAAGTGGCGGCGTTAAAGTTGGGTAATAGAAAAAAACCGATGTTTTGAATGCGGCAAGCCAGGACACTGGAGAAGAGACTGCCCAGAAAGACAGAAAAGGAAAAATTTCAGACAGTATAATGCTTGTTCTTTCTTTCGTATGAACCTAGACTTAGTGGGGGCGATTGAGAAAGGGGCTATGTATTCGAAGTTGCGAGTAAACGATCGAGAAGTAGTATGATTAGTAGATACAGGAGCGGCCGTGTCGTTGATAGATAAGAATTTATGTAAGAGCGTTAGTCCGTGTTCGT
>OX235279.1:45995624-46022605 GCA_944472155.2 Trichobilharzia szidati
CTTTGAGAGTAAGGAAACAGACTGTTTGACATCAGGTTGATTGGTGGCATTACTGCCGGGTGCGGAAAAGAGAAAAAATGGTGAGGAGATTGATTAGTTGGAAAGTTGTAAAGACTGTTTTGGTGTCGGGGGAGTGTGTTTCTGGGGAAGTAGCATTTACTGGGTGGATCCCCAAGCAGGCTATGCTGAAAGTTTAGGCGATTGAGTCCATGTGGCTGTGCACCAGGAATATGGGCATAGTTATATTTGGTATTACGCAACCTTATAGTAGAAGTTGGGTAGCTGCAACTGGTTGTATTAAAATGGTGAGGAAAAGAGAATGAGATAGGTTGACTAGTGTCAGTTCTATTTGATACCATAGACGTCCTTTTGGGAGATTTAAGCGTATGAGTAATAGGAGACGCTGAATCAGGCTTGACGGAGTGTATGCCAGGCATAAGAGTTTTGTTCTTTACATTTTTATTCGGAATCTTAGAGCTAGATGTGAAGATATTACAAGGGTTTTCGATAGTTCTAGCATGGCGAGTGAGATTTTTATTGATATCTTTTGCGGCAATTGAGTGCTTTTTAGGTTGTTTAACAACTGGAGAAATACTAGATTTAGTATTGGTAACCATATCAAGCTTCATTTTAGGGTCACCAGGTGGAGGGCTTCTTTTAAGGTTTAGGTGGTGTTTTGTATTGACATCAGTGGGGCCGGTTGTATCCTTTTGGTGATTTATTTCATCTGCTGGGATACTTTGTTTGGCACGACGCTGGATTGGTGTCCTGTCGTGAATAATACGTACATTTTTAAAGCTACTTGCTTTCCTAAAGAGATGCTGGTTATTTACAAAGCGACTAGCATCCACAATGCTATTAAACTCGAACATTATTGGACAAGATGTATTAGCTGAAGATTTACGCAGTCGTTTGCAGGTACAATGGGAATCTGGTATTTCGCATGCCTTTAAAAGTGCGTTTTTCAGTGTTTTAATGTTCGTACTGTCGGGCACATTGAAAACAATTGCATTATACATGCACTTAACCCGCTTGATCACTTCCGTGGAAATATGGTCGATAATTCTCTCACAAGACTGTAGCGTATCATAGTCAGGATAGTCAGCAGGCTTTATCAGATACCTAAGGGGTAAGAGATCATGGACTAACGGAAGGATGTTTGTGCTATCCAGGCTATTGGATTGGTTGGATGTTTTGCGTAGGCAAGGAGCAATTTGTTTTTTCAAATTTGGCATTAGGTTGGTGTCCATGGGTCACTGATGACCGATGGAAATTCTTGCGATGGGGGGCTCTATCGTTAACAGTAGCGGTGGTGCTGCATTCTGCCCTCTGTGCCGGCATATGTGTAGCCTGCTCAAAAGCATCCAATTGAATGGAACTAGATGACAGTAAATCTGCCTGTGTATTGCAATGATTATCAAGGTCAACGTCTAAGGTTACTAAGCATTTGGGGGAGTTAACATTTCTTTTGACACAGTCAAAAGATTTGATATTAGTATGTATCGATGATAGTGAGGCCACATGTGTGTTCGGACCTTCTGACTGACAATCCTGAGTAGGGCAAATGGAGGGTGTATATTCAACCACATCAGAGGAGCCATTGTCAGGCTTTTTATTAACAGCCAGTGTGACTTGGTAAGAGTCCAAAATGCTTGGCTCACAACCTGTACTATTGCAAATATCCCTGATAAAATCATTTGTAACGCAAGAAGGTGAAGAGGTAATGATATCCGATTTTGACATATTTAGCACCTGTGTCAGATCAGGGGAAAGTGTAGTGCCATGCTGTTTAGGCTTGCTAGATTTATGTCTTTTGCTGAAGTTTTCAGCCGATAATGAAGCACGACGCTTCGATAGCTTAACTGGCATTTTGTATAAATTCAATACAGAACTGTCGGACTTCAAGTATATGAGACTTAGGTTGTTTGATTTTATGTCAAAACAAAAGACAGGAGTAATATGGGCACTGAGAGTCAGATGCTCGATGTGGTAATACCTTAATCAGTAATCTGAAACAGTAAAAGTAGCAAGGATAATATCCTGTGACTATAAAAGTAAGTTCAGATATAACACAAATATTTCTATTTGTATTAGTAATCGGTGACACTAAGGATATATCCTGAAAAGTGGGAGTACTACACAGAATAATAAAAACGAAAACCACGCGGAAAAAACGACAAACTTCGAACGAGGCGCTCGCTTGAAAAAAAGCGTAAATACCAAACAAAACACAAACTCTGAATAATATGAACAGCACTTCAACTTAATAAATCAGTTAAAGTGAACTAAAAAGCTTCTGGTGTGGTTTAAACAACAAAAGCAGAATTTACTTCACAACGTAAAAATGCCACTCTCCTTTACATATGAAACTCGATACGCAATGGAATATGTACGAATAAACCGAGAAATAAAGTTCTCCTTACCTTCTGAACAACTTATCCTCATTCCAGGATAATAACTTTCTTTCACCCTTGAGCCTAACATATGTCCGTGAAATCGCAATATTGCATCAATTAAATATCCGATATCCTGGTTACGAGCTAGTATAAACCAGTGATTTCTTTGAGCTCGCTTCTTGATTGTAAGGTAGAGGTTCCAGATCTTCGGTGAACTTATGCGTAGTAAATCCCGCCACTCGACTGCTTTAGCTCTGGTAGACTCCAAGAGGAGTGTTGCAAGGATTGGTTTGTAGTGTGCAGTATGTTAGGACTGAGTTGCTGCCGTGAATGGAGTTTTACCTAACATCCGTTGGTCATTCGGTGTAGTCATAAAAGTAGAATAGTAATAACAATAATAATAGGTTGTAGTGTAGATAATATAGATTGAGATAAGTGAAATAATAAAGGTGACCTAAGGAAAAGACAGATTAGTCGGTACAGTGAGAAAAGACAGAATGGGTCGTGGGGATTTAGCTTGTATGCTCATCCATTGACAGTGTGGTTTCAAATCTTAAGAGGATAAGCCATTGAGACACAAACCATGCATTTCTGCGTGATTGTCCAGCCTCCGCTTAAAAGTCTCCACAGATGGCGCTGTAGTTACGGCCGCCGGTAAAGCGTTCCAGAGACGGCAAACTCGAAGTGAAAAGAAATGTGAACGCACTCGAGTCTTTGGTCTCTGGTGTGCTATCCTTAGCGGGTTACCTCTTGGAAGCTTATAATCACTTAATGGCAGGATGCTCTTATTAGGGTGGGCCTGGTCATTTAAGATCTCATAGACGGTGATGAGCTCTCCCCTGTAACTACGGTAACTAAGTGTGAAAAGACTTAATTTCTTCAGTCTTTCCTCATATGATTTGTTGCGGAGGCCGATCACCCATTTTGTCGCTTGTCTCTGGACACTTTCTAGAATGTTAGCATCCCTTTTGAGTAGCGGAGGAGCAATGATATTATGCACCTCGAGGAGTGGCCCCACGTATGTCGTATACAACCTTAAGAATAGTTCGGGAGTAAGAGCTCCCAGCTGCCTATGCATAAAGTGTAAAGTTGCGTAAGCTTTGGCGACATCCCCCGTGTAATTTACACTGGTGTCTAGCTTTTCTGTTAAAATAAGACCTAGATCGCGTTCTGATAACACACAACTCAAGTTCTGGCCACCAAGGGTGTAATTTACCCTCTGTGACCTGCCGGAATGAAGTTGCACTGCTTTGCACTTCTTTAGGTTGAAAGGCATTCCGTTAGCCAGAGCCCAGTCTCCCAGAGTTTGCAGGTCAGCCTGCAATCTGTCGGAGTCTTCCGATGAGTTTATTGCTCTCCAAATCTTTACGTCGTCAGCGTAAAGAAGCGCAGAGCAGTTCAGTTGACAGGGCAGTTCGTTGATAAAAATCAAAAACATCAACGGCCCTAAGATAGAACACTGAGGAATCCCTGATGCCGAGGTGTGCCAGGATGATCGGATGCGGTTGACTTTGGTGCAGAATTCTCTCTCGCCTAAGTAATCTTTCAGCCATGCGAGAAGTGCTCCAGAAACACGCGCCTTGCTTATTTTGTGAAGGAGCAGACCGTGGTGAACTGCGTCGAACGCTTTCGCAAAGTCGAGAGAGATCACATGGACTGGTTCCTTTACGTCCCAGGATAGTGTTCAATTGTTCCAAGCTAGTAGAAGATTCGTTACACAGGATCTTTCCCTCCTGAAACCATGCTGTGCTTCATGGGGTAGGTTAGTCCCGTCGAAGTATTTTCTCACGTGGTCGTCAATGAGACTTTCCAATATCTTCGATATCACTGGGAGTAGCGCAACTGGTCTGTATCTGGTCGCATTCTGCCTGTAACCACCCTTGAAGATAGGGGATAGGATGGCTCGTTTCCATTCACATGGAAGTTTCCCCACATCTAAGGAGTGTTGAAACAGATCACTTAGGGGTTGGCAGAGACTTTCTGAACACTGCTTCAGGACGGATGGTTTTATGTCATCGCAACCTGTGGACTTTCCCGAAGCCAACTTTCCCAATTTTGCGAGTACCATAGCCGAGGTAATTTGAAATGTGCCCAGCAGGTTTTCGCACGTTGGTCTTGCATTGTAATCTTGATGTTTTGTGGGGGTAAAATCCTCGTTACTGTTCAGTTGCCTGTGAAAGGCTAGACTGAATGTCTCTGCCATTTCAAGACTAGCAAGAGATCTCCCATCAGAACCCACTAGATTGCAAGCTCCCTGGTTGGTCGGTTTTCTTTCAGACATAAACCTGTATAGGCTTTTGGGGTTCACGAGAAGCTTATTGGCGAGGTTTCTCTGAAATGTCCTTCTATCACTCCGGACTCGTATGTTACATCGATTCCTGAGTTCAAGGCACACTTCATGTTCGGGTTGACTCTTCGATAGTCGCCACGCAAATCAGGCTTTTCGCTTCACCTGCAGAAGGCGCTGTGTCCCCCTTTTTAGCCATGAACATTGCTTTCTAGCTTTTGGTGTGACTAAACGAACAGTGTCTGAGACCGCCTGGTGAATGATCTCCTTTACCACTCCCCAGTGTTCTTCTACTGTAAGCTCTGTCCAATTTTTTGGCCAATATGCCTCAGACAAATGTCTTCGCATTTCGGTGTAATTGGCTTTGTTATAACAGATAGGGCTGTGTATTGTCCCACTGTAAACGCTCGCGGAGGACTATGTCGAATGTTATGACCGCGTGGGCACTACTACCTATGGGAGTCGTGATCTAAACGTTTTCCACTAGTAGCTGGTCATTAGTGAGCACGTAATCCAGTCTAGAAGACTTCCCGTCTGGGCATCATCTAGTATCCACTATGACATTTTCAGTGAATCTGGCCTCTCTGATGGTATGCAGCAGATTTCGATCAAATCTATCATGGGCATATCCGTCATCAAGTTAAGAGATGGGGCATCAAAGTCTCCACATGAAGGTGATCTATAAATGCTGCCCACTAGATATTTACAGCACCCAACAGTGAAATGGCACCATATGGAGTTAGGGAGCTCGATGAGTGGAGGGTCCATTGCATGGACACATCTGAGCTGTTTGTCAACGTATATGGCAACTCCACCTCCTTCTTTCAGGTCCCTATCTCGCCTGACTAGAACCATATCATTTATACTGACTTCGCTGTCTGCCGCCGTAGGGGTTAGCCAGGTTTCCGTCAGTATTATGATTTTGGAGTTTAGCTGTGATTGTAGGTATCTAAGTTCAGCAATTTCGCCTCTTAGCCCTCTCACATTACTGTACAGGCAACTGGTAGTCAGTCTCACCACGTCCCCGTATTGGGGGGTGGTTGACGTGATGTGGGCTGTCGGTTGAGGAGTTATCCTACGAACTAGTTGGCCGATTCCCCGGGAACCGGCCTGTGGGCGTTTTTTTCTTCTGGTTCAATCGGAGCACTTGGATGACACTGGCTATCACCGTCCGTGCTGCACCGCTGTATTGTGACTAGGGGTTGGGGATGTTCTATGACAACGTTTTGTTCTCTCCTTTGGATACGAGGCCGGCTCTCGCAGCAGCGAATGTGTCTGCTGACCTTGTCCTTGGTCTCGCACCATCTCTGGAGAGCAGTAGTCAAGTGGTCTCGGGAGCTGAGCTTGGCAGCTAACAGAAGTGGCGTGTTAATTGACATAAGGTGAGTGGGTCGAGGCAGTCTATAAATAGAGACAGCCCCTGAACTTCCCAGACCCATCTGGGATGCCAACCATCTCCATTGCTGTACATCGTGACAGTGCTTCTCACAAGCGTTCCCAGTTACCAGTTCGGGAATGCCGTGAACAACCATGGAGGCAGAATGAATAAGCTCTGGCGACCCCCTCATCATCTGTCTTTCCTTCCATGGCCTATCTGGCCTAACACGTATATTGCAGGTCCTCCCTATAGGAAGGACTTGGGAAGTCAGTAAAAATTTTCGGCATCCTTGGTAGAGGCCAGTGTTACCCCCAGTGGGGATGGTTTGCCTTGAGGAGCAGCAGTGCCCCTATACAATCTGAATAGTTTTACTGGTTGGATGTCCAGACCCAGTGTGCTACATAAGTTGGACCACTGTTCCTGATCAAACAGGGCACTGTTTTCCAGCAGACTACTGCTACAGTCTGGTACATTAAAGAGGATAACGCAGTTTGATCGACTAACCGTGGATTAAGGTTCGGTCCTCGCACATTTGTCATCCCCCTTAAGACCGTTTTGTTTCGTCTGGTGCGACTGGGTATTATTGTGTGTCGCAATGCCTTGGCCACTATTACTGGTGGACGGTAAGGGTCTTTTCCCAACGACAGATACCCTTGGTGCTTCAACCTCTGTGTCTGGGGCAGTTATGGCAGGAATTGCAAGCATAAACGGTGTGGATTTTGGTATCCCCGATTTACATGCAATTGTGCTGTTTTCTGAGTTGGTGGGAGTAGAACGTTTCACGTTTTTCCCTGATACCTCTATGCCATCTTTAGCTTTCGAGGAACTACACGAGGCTGCATCAGGACGGCAACTTGGGCAAATGTACCAGAACCATGGGCATGGATTCTTGCGCATAAAATCGTAAAATACTTTTGGTACCCGGTGTCATATCTACAATGTACCCATTGCTTGCAAAAGTTGCATTCGAAAGCAGAGTCTACTTGTTCGACAATAGAATTGCAGACCTTGCAATCGTCTGCCTTCTTGGGGAACGTTTTTGTCGTCTTGCCACGTCGTGAACGTTTCTTATTGGCCTCCCTGTTTGTTTCAAGGCCTACTGTGGATATGGGTGTTATAATATTCTCACTTTGTGCAGATTTACCAGTCGGCTCTATTAACCTAGTCGTGTTAACAGAGATGGAGCCACATCCGCTTAGTTGACTTTTCACAGTTTCACTGTAGGACTGCGGCGACATGGGCAATCTGTCCACGCAGGGAATATTTACCTGGTCTTCAAGACCGATATGCGAGATTCCATCACCTTCACCGGTTTGCCTAATTTGGCTGAAGCCCTGGTGACTACGGTTTATGGTCTCCCATTACTTATCTTAGGTTGAGAAACTATATTCATATTACTCCTAAATTAATACCGATGATTAAATAATAAGAGACAGTGGGGTTGTTTTGTGCAATAGACTGACAGCAAAAGACAATAGAAAGCACAGAACAGAAAGATAAAGTATATAAGTAAAAGCTTTTGACTTTACCTGTAACTTTTGGATTATTCGGCTTCACAACAATCACGCAACAGACCAACAAGTCCTGTATATTTGAAAGAGTGAGGGGAGTGTTGCTATAGAAGTAGCACCTGAAATTTAGGCAGTAGTTCGAGACAGTGGGAAGTACCAAACACAGGCTCGGTGAAGAAGAAATGGTTGAATAAAATTCGCCGGATAAGAAGATCAGGTTTCCCAAAGGAATTATTCACAAAAGCGGATATTTCCTGTTAGAGAGGAAAAATCTTTCCCCAAAATCAAGGCCACCTGAAACCCATAGCAGCATAGCAACGGACATCGTGGCGGGGATATGCAATAAAATCACTCCTCTCTATGCATACAGTGCCAATATGAAAACTGGTTGTAGACTACAAGTACTTTTATTTGCATGAGGGTCCTACATAGCATTAAGAAAATCAGTGCATTCACATTGCATACTAATATATAAAATCATCTTTCATAACTTCATGTTATCCTTCATATCTGAGTTATATGGAAGTTGTCGAATCTCAAATCAGCGGAAGTGGTGATCTGCAATCGGTGGTGATTTCAAAGTTACAAGACGAGAAGCTGATTATTTTTCGGAGTGAAAAATTTGGCTGAGTACAAATTTCTTGTTTCAGTTCATATAATCTGATTCTTACTTTTCGGATATTTTCAGTTCCTCTGTGACTATAATTACAGGATGTTCATGATATTTAAAAAAACTTCAATATCGCGCGTCTAACTGTTATAACCCTATGGAAATAGCTTTTTCCTCATGGTGCATTACAACATTTAGAAATCATAAGCACATTGTCTTCGGTAAATTTATTTTTACTTTTTAAGTGACTGCAATTAGTGAGTCATTCGAAGTGATAGGACAAGTAGTTCTAAACGATTTTGTGGAGATTAGAATATATTTACTTCTTCAACTAAGACACGATCTTTTTACAGAGAAGGTTCTCAGGATGTCCACTTTTACTTTGTAATTCAAAGATATCATGAAGTTACTCACCAGGGTAGTAGTTGCAGGAGACCGCCTTCAGTGGAAACTGTTTTAAGGCAACTACTTAGCTGTAGGTAATGCGTCATAGAAGTAAGCAGCGTACGTTGATTGCGTCTAAATATATTAAACGTTATCTAACTGGTCAAATCGTAGTTCTTACATACTAGTGAGTCTTATAAATAATGAATGTACGGTACAAGCTTCTACTTTGATTCGCATACCTAGCTCATAAGCATTATGCCTACATGTGGTATACATCTAGGCCTGATACGGTGTGTGATGAATTCTATGAAACACGCTAACATCATGATTAAAGCAAGAAGAACAGGTCAATCAGGATAAAATGGAATCACCAAAGTGTAATAATTATCTACTTAGATTCTACAAACAGAACTTATAATGCAGAATATAACTCTCAGCATTTGTCACAATATTGCATCTGATTTCCTCATAATATAAATTAACCACAGTATTTAATCCACATTTACGGTATAAAGTCAAAAATATTCGGAGTGCAAAATGAGAACAATAAATATAATAATAACAGTGAGTTTGTTTCAAACACTATGGTCGATTCAGTCTGGAAATTTCAGCATGTTAAATATTATTGAATCTAATTTCCTGCTGATATAGCATAGCGAGGAGAAAGGCAAAAAATAGTAGCTATTACATAGCTTAAATGATGTTTACACGCATGAGAAAATAAACAGAATATTGAGAGGATAATAAATTTAAGAATATTAACAGTAAAGCTTGATGGGATGAGGACGGAGAAAATAGTTCCATCACTAGTGCAAAGAAGGTTGGTTAGTTAGTTCGCCTCTGACACTATTTTCATCGCATAAAATATGTGCCAAATGTGGTATCGTTGATGTTTTATACTAAGACGTGCACGGATACGGTCTTTTGAAATAGCTTCTTGTTTAACTGAAGAGATGCAAGAGGAAAGCTGCAGGTAAGTTTTATGCACACAGTCTGCTAAAACCAAGTGTCCATCGTTAATGACGATTGTAACGATATGACCACAGCTCTGACTGCAGTACAAATGACTTCCTAATCGAGAAGCTAGGCTTCTGGATATCAGAATGTCAAAGTCTCGTAGCCAGCGACTTCAACGCCCCAACAGTTGACTGGACAAGCCTTACAACGCCATCTTTAGACAACGCCTTTGATCATAAACTGCTGGAACATATTATTTTGCTAGTCCTAGTCCAACATGTGACGGGGCCCATGCGCTATGACTCCCAACACTCCTCTTCAACTTTGGAGCTAGTGTTCTCCTATGGTGAGGATGTGGATCTCATACAAAAGCTTCTTCCTTCAGGAAGAAGTGATCGCGCTGTGCTCACTTGCAAGTTCACAGCAACAGCAGCAAGGTCTTCATAGGTCTTCATAGACTTCATCGAAGCCTTCGATAAAGTTCCTCACAAAAGACTACTCATGGAGTTGGAAAGTCTTGGTATCAAGGGCAGGCTACTAGACTGGCTTAGGGAATTCCTCATAGATAGGAGGCAGAAGATTAGGATCAACTCGAAACTCTCATCCTGTACAGCAGTGCAAAGCGGAGTGTCACAAGGCACGGTACTCGGACCTCTCCTATTTATTTTGCATATCAATGAGTTATCTATGCTCATCGATTCCCCTACAATCATATACGCAATGATTTGAAAAATCTGGAGAGAGCTGAAGGGCGACAGTGATGCACCCACTTTTCAAGAGGACCTCAGCAAGTTGTCGGAGTTTTCAAGAGAATGGATACCCCCGATCAATGTAGCAAAATGTGCAACCATGCTCATCGGACAAGCAAGTTTCAGCTCCTACGAACTAGAGGGAATAACACTCCCATAAGTACAGACTCATTTGGACTTAGGTGTTATAGTTAGTCACGATTCCAAAACTGCAGCACGCTATCGCACGGTGGCTGCACTTAGTTTCAGATCCTTATGGGCAATTCGCAGAGCCTCTAAAAGAATCACCAGAGATATGTTTACCTGCTTATATACATATCTGGTGTGGTGAAGGCTAGAAAACTATATCTAGGCAGCCAGTCCTTGTCTTAAAGTGGACACACATATTCGAGAAAGGGTTCAGAGGAAGGCAACACGTATGGTTCTCGGCATGAGTAACTTATCATACGAGGAAAGACTAGATAGTTTAATCTCTCCTCCGTGTGATACCGTAGTTAGAGTGGAGATTTAATCACAGTGTTTTAATCTATAAATAATGACTGCGGACCTGCATTATAGGTAAGATTTTATTTTGATAAACGTCACTGTTACACAGTAGTATTAACTGATAACTTAACTGATGATGACAAACTATTTCTCATAATCATATGAAAAATAATTTGTGCTTGAAACGTCATCAGTTAATATTACTGTGTAGCAGTGACATTTATCAAAATAAAATCTTATCTATAATGGAGTCATACTCTACAACAGTGCCCAATTTCTATATCTATAAGGCTACGGACCTGACCTATTCTCTCTTTGCCTTCCCACCAGGTCGGAACAGCCTGGAGGACATAGCAGAAGAGTTCAAAAGTCAAGAAGAAATCACATTGCTGTTGAGTACTGCTTCCTACACCTTGTCATAAACTCCTGGAACCGACTCCCAGAAGAATTGGTGTCCATGACCTCAACTAATTTATTCAAGAGGGGTTTAGACAATTACAGAAATCTACCAGAAAAGGATTAACATAGGCTCCATGCATTCTATCCACAAACAATAAATCTGAAATCTGATATATATCTTTGATACACTTTTCACCTAGAAAAATCTTATTGGCTATGCTCAAGGTCGTCCAAAGTTGATGTCTATTCTTTACTGTTGCCGTGGGGCCAATGCTTGTCATATCTGTGAAATTTATGCATATTGATTAATTTGCTCCTTTCAGCTGAAAAATATAATGTATACCTGATTTTATTAATGCTATTTCAAAACTTGCCTCAGTAACATGTAATACGTATTGGATGCAAAGTTTCTGCAAAGGAAAATCTACCAATAACAATGTGCATGTGTGACCTTCAAGTGCTCGGCTTCCCCGTAAGACGTTTGTGCCGCTATCCTCAGTGGTGGAGACAACATAAATGTATGATGATGGCATGCTAGTGAGAGAAAGGCTGTGAGTTTGTGGGCTTTTTGAAGTCCGCATAACTAGAATTTGTTTTTTACTTGGTGAATGAATCAGAAGAGTTCCATATATGGCACTATAGTTCTAAAAGCTTGTAGTGTACATTGAACTTTTCTTTTAACTCACTCATCCAATTTTTTGGCGCTACTCCACTTCGCCACCTCACGTGCAGCACTACGCTCCTTGTACATTTTGGCGCTTGTACGTTTTCTCCCTCGCTGTACTTTCCTACAAGCATCTTCCTCGAGTTTCCTATTCCTACGGGTATAGATAAGTGGTAATCCTGTTTTTATATTATTGAGTTATAATTGCATTCGTTATAAATATACGTTTGGTTACAGGCAAGTAGCGAGTCCTTTATTTCTGTCTTTACTCGTTCCTCTGTAGTTGCAGGAAAGGCAGACTTGGGCAAAAGAAGTTAGTCTTTTTGTAAGTGCGATAGGCAAACTTATCTGTGGGTAAAATCAGGCACGAACAAGAGTGCCATACATGGCACTATAGTTCTAAAAGCTAAAGGCGTAATTCCACCCAGTCAGAGAATGCACCTGGGTAATGCGGACAAAACGTGGGCTGAATGGGTCATTTTGATCCACAAAGACGTGAGCAAAAGCGGTCAAAGTGCTACATAATTAACCCACTTTTTCCCCGTTTGCCATGTCCCGAAAAATTTTATTGTCCCAGTTTACTCATTTTTCAACGAACACTACCCATGTTGATTCCGAAAACAGCTCACTTTTTTTCTTTCGGAAAACTGCCGACGTTTTAACCCAGAAAAGATTTCGGGCGCATTGCAGGCTTTGTGGGGGCAGACCTAGGTTCAAATACTCAAAATCTGCAATGCGCCCGAAGTTTCTGGCCCCAAAAATTCTGATGTGCGCCCGAAGAAAATGCTAGCTGGGTATCTCAGGTCCAAAGAAAAATAAATGACAATGTTATATATTTTGACCAGTGTGTAGTATCGAGTACCCCGTATCAAACTAGATTGATTTAATATAATTATCTCATCTTTTACAGATACTTGACGAGTTCCTTATACAATCATTATCTTGAGGATGTCGGTAAGTGATTGTGATTTTAGATGAATTTCATCACACTTCCTTCCAATGTCGTTTTTGCGAGCTAGTATAAACCAATTTGATTTCTTTGTGCACGCCTCTTGATTGTGAGGTATAGGTTCCTGATCTTCGGTAAACTTCTGCGTAGCTCGTCCCGCCACTCGACTGTCGTAGCTTTGGTTGACTCCAAAAGGAGTAGTGCTGGGATTAATTATATGTGTTTTGTAGTATGAGGTGTGTTAAGACTGTTACTACTGTGAATGGAGTTGATCCTTTCACCAGTTAGTCCTCCGGTATCGTCGTCAAAAGAAAAGAGATAATAATAATAGATATAATTAGTTAAGTTATTCAGACTAACAGACAGAAAAAGAATAAGAAAACGTAACAACAGCCAGCTGATTAAAATTGAAGTATAATATGAATAATATATATATATATTTATATACGTATATATCGGTAATAATGATAATAATAATAGGTGCAGTTAAAGTTGTCAGGAGAGTAAGGCGAGAGAGAATGTGAACAAGTCAAACGACGAAATTGGTTGTCTACCCCAGAATGGTGTATGCGATTTTAAGGGGATAGGCCATTTGGATGCCAATTAACTTCTTAGCGTTAGTTTGATTTGATTCTATTCTGATGTAATTTTAGTTGAACTGATGAATAATGACGTTACCGGTGATTCTGACTTTCTCAAAAAGTTCCAGAAGATGCGCAGGGATAAACTGGAATTGTAATTAAGCAGTTAAACAGTAAATGCATTATATTGTTTATCCAGTGTAGCTAGTTTGGTGGAAATCTGGGGGATAAGTATTCAGATACGTCGTTTAAACATTAATGCTATGGACCTGGTGTTCTATGACTCCTCCTCTCGTTAGTTTGTGTATTCAAGTGAAGTTATATTCAGATTATACAGATGGAGGGCTCTCGTTACCTAAGTTAATCCTTGCAATATACATCTCTGCAGAGATCTAATTTCTGTTACTGCTGAGTCAGTTTAGGAGTTCCAGTGCGTCGGTGGCACAGCGGTTAGGACGCTCGCCGACCATGCACATGGTCCAGGGTTCGATCCCCGGTCGACACCCACCTGGCCTGCGAAATTTGGGCTACCGATATCACATGCTGAAAATTCCATACTTGTACCAAAAAGTACTGTGTGGAATCAAGTTATATTAAAATCCTGGAGGGAGAGAAGAGATTTAAAACGTCAATCCCTGAATCACCCTTTAATATGCGGTATGCCAAAATTAAGTCGCCTTTCTTCCTTCGGTATGGTAATGGGAAGAGACTTCAATGCTCCATCGTCTTATAATAAGGAAGGTGTGAGATACCACTAACTGATTTGGTTCTTATCCTCTGTACTCTTTCCAGGATATGTGCCTGCTTCCTGAAGCATGGACTCACCGCTTGTATGCAGTATTCTAGATGACGTCTGACATGTGTTGCATAAAGTACTTGGAACATGCACTCGTCCAGTGTTTTTAAAGCCCTTCTGAGTGCTCATAGCATTCGAAAAGCCTTAGCAGCGGTTCCATTACAGTTTGCCGTTGTTTTTATGTCGTGGCTTACAATAATTCCTGAGTCCTCTTGTCCTCTAACATCTGGCAGTTCTTTCCCACAAGGAGTACGACGCGTAATACCTCTGACCTAGTTGCATTATCGCGCTTTTCTTGGAATTGATTTCCTGACTCCAAAGGTTAGCCCATTCAGCTAACTTATCTAGATTGTTTTGTAGTACCAACCTTTCATCGTTACTGTTTACGGCTTTACATATCTTAATATCGTCCGGAAATAATAAGGAAGATGAGGTAAGAATTTTCGGCACTTCATCTACGTATAATAAGAATAGCAGGAGGCCAAGTACAATTCCCTAAGGTACTCCACTCAGTACTGCTTTCGACCCTGACAGTACACCATCAACATTGAGACTGTTTTGTACCATGAATATAGGCATGCGGTTTTATCAAACAGACAATGTTGACATTACCAGTTAATCGCTATCCATTTATATTGTCATTCCAGTGGCGACTATATTTTGCATATCCAGCAGTCATCAAGTCTTCAGAAGATTAGCGTTCACTTATATTTTACAACTTTTCTCTTAAACGACAGTAGCACAAGTGCAAATAATCGACAGACAAGGTGGAAATCTTTTGTTGTAACTGGAGAGTTTCTAGTTTACTCACAAATTCCATATGATTTAATCCTCGAGCCTTCATGTGGTTGTGGACTGATTTAGATTAGTTGGTTCAAAATAGTTTAAGAAAGATAGCTTAAAGTGTGCAAGTATTGAATCATTAGTAACATCTCAAAACCGCCTGAGTATAACGGTCTTAACGAGCTAGCATGAAGTTTAGATAGGTTACTTAAACCGGGAGTATGATAGTAGAGATTTCCGGATATCTCGAGAGAATCACGTGGTTGTCGCGTTGTGAATCATATATTGTCAGTGTAGTAGGACGCTTGTTCTCACCTTAAGTCATCCTGCTGCGTTATAGCTTATGAGGTAAGAATTTCTAAACCGTTATCACCTTTTTGATGCCACCAGGAGTGTTTACTACGCCTGTAACCGAAGATATATATGTTTATTCTGGCTGGCTGGAGTTGTCATTGCAGTTTAGCCGGTTGCAGTGTATGACTTATCAATGTACTTCTACTTATTTCATGCTTGTCCACTCGTGTATAGTTTTTTGCATCACAGAAAAACAGTTGAAATTAACCTTTTTGAAGGGATTGTTGGAATGGTATTTGTTGTTTTCTTGTTATTATACAATTCCTTTATTTGCGCAACATATATGTGAATTAAATCCGTTTTCACCATTACACAGGACTTGAAAGAAGATGATCACAGATTAAAAGCCAGATTGGACGTGCTAGAAGAAATGGAGACTGCGTTTGTTGCTGAAATACAAAGTCTTGATGAACTTATTGCTATTTTCCAACGTGAATGTCCAGGAGAATTCCGGAATATTGATGATCGCCAGTCAGAGAAATTAAGCGAGATGAACCGTCTAGCTGAGAAGCTTAACGCTCTCGAAAATTTGGAGACTGACCTGTTAAAAAGATTATGTGCTCGTGAAAATAAAGTGGACGAAATTTGTATGGTTAGTTTATTTGTTGTGCTTATGTTTGAACATTTGAATGAGATAAAAAGAGAGACTTCCTCCATTCAGAACAAAAGTCTAGATAGTTGGTGACAGTTTTCTTTCAAACTGATGGGGCATTTATTTTGATTCACTTGAACTGAGAAGCAGGAGAGCGTTTTTACAGTTTAGGATTTGCTGCTTCAGTGTATGCTGTCGCTTCAACGTGACAGTTAGGTGAACCAATGTAGGGCATTCCACAAAGGTGTATCTGAGCCGCGTCTCATCACTCATCTTTTCATGTTGTATGCTGAGTCTGTGAAGTATTACAGTAGTCAGTTCAGAGAACTATAAGCGTAGAACTTTGCATAAAATTGTACTAATTCAAGTTGTCACACTTTGTAAAAGCATATAAAGTTTGTGGAAAGGTCATTAAGTGGAATATAATGAGTATTCCTGGAACGTAGAGGATCACATAGAGCAGAAAGCTGTCTACCTTTGGGAACTATTTAGAGCAATGTCAGTATTTGTGAACAGAGTTATCACATTGAAGTCCGGTTCGTTGGCAGTCATCTTATAGTTTTCATCGTATCACTTCTCTCTCTTTGTTGTTGTTTCTTATGGATCCTTGTATTGCAAAGAATACCGCCTCTTTCAGTATCTCCTACCAATAAGTTTGTTCTGCCTTTTAGATCATCATCTTTATTTAGTCTTATTTCCAGTGCAACTGTAGCCGTTTTGTGGGTGCTTTTGTATTCAGACTGTCTAGTATTTTATTACCTTTAATGGTTTTAACTAATCCAAATGAGTCTAACATTCCTTGTGTTGAATTGTCTTGGTTTCAGTATAGCGACCAGGAATCTTGACGAGATATGCATTGGTGTGTTTGTGAAATCCAAAATCGCTCTGATGGGATAGGTCTCTCTATGTAGTATTGTCACAGTCTATCCAATGTGTAATACGCGATTTTGGCATAATTCCAAACCATATAGGCTTACCAATTGTTTCCTCTCATTGTCTAACTACTTTTCCCGCCTCATCGTTTTGTTGGTGATAGTTTTCGATAATTTGGTCACTAAAAAATAGGTCCCGGATTGTAGATGTTCATTCTTCCCAGTTTTGTGTAGGATTACTGGTGTATTTCTTTCTTATGTGTAAAGGGTTCGTTATTAAATATATAGGAGTAGTGTTTAACATCTAATCAGCAAACAATACTGTTTCATTATGGGTTAGCTTATCACGATTATCGCTGTATTAGTTTGTGTAAAATTCAACTCTTAGAAATGCTTGCATTCTTTTTCAGGATTCTAACAATAGAGCGTTAAAGGCAGTTAAACTATTAGAAAATCATCTGTCCAGAGTGAAAAAAACTGCACAAATGAGAACATCGCGATTGTGTGGATGGATCGAAGGATTAGAAGAGGACGTTTTTTGTTTACAGAGTTATAAAGATGAATTAGAGCAGAAGTTAAAGGTACGAGTGAGTAATTTTAAAGTGTATAGTATGCGTATCGCGTATATATATGTAAAGCCTCCTATGAAGTGAAGTCAGCTCTAAGCCGTTTCACTCTATCCTTAAAGTTGGAGAAGGAGTACAAAGGAGTAGTGTAGCATCACCTTACATTTGACAGGGACGAATCCCATGTCAAACATGCTGTGATTTCTGCTCGAGGTATCCAGAGGAGTGCGTTGTGTCAGAGTCTTTACTTCGAAGGTCCGTATCATCTGAATACACTTTTTTAACAGTGAACAAAAATATGCTCACCTTTCCATCTATGTAGATATAAAAAATAGGTAGAATATAGATTTACGAGTTGATCACGATTGATATCAGTTAGAGAACCAGCACTGGAGAGCTGTTTCACCCTAGTTTGGGAATAATTGGCAGTACGCACCCATTGGGGTTCGAATCCAGGACCTTCCGGTTACAAGGCAAGCTCGTATACCACTCAGCCACTGGGACGCGATTCAATGGCTCATGAGTTCTAACATCTATCAATTCGTAATCAACTCGTAAAAGCAGAACTAATCTTTACAAACCAACTATAGAGAATCTAGATTATTGTATCGACTCAGAGTTGAATTTGCATAGAAACGCATCTCTGAGCACAGACCATTTACATTCTTGGGAACGTCATCACTTAATATTACTGTATAACACTGTGTGATTTATCAAAATAAAACCTTATCCATAATGGAGTTATACTCTACCACAGTGCCCAAGTTTTATACTTACTTGAATAATGCGTTCTTAGGATGTTAACTCAGTAGGGATCTTTTCCTTACTGTTTGAAGGATCTCTAAGTTGTTGGTTATTGTATGGTTACATTCGTCTTAGTGTAACGGAAATTCCATTTCCCTCCCCCATTGTATTTGATCGAAATTATGAAATATTTCGTCTCCACACTTTCAATTATACGTGATTCGAATTTCGAATAATGAGACAGTTTTTTCTAAACCTTCTATTTCTATTCCATTAAGGAATGTCAATCAACATTAGAAAACACTCAAGCTCAGTGTGAAACCCTCCAAGTTCAACTCAATCCCACGATGTCTCTAGTTTCTGAAGTTAGTTTATAATGAATGCAATGTTTGGTTAAATGTATTTCTGAAAATATTACATTTATATATTTCTTGTATTCAACAGAGAGAAGCGTATTTAGACAGTTTGCACTACTTTTTTTCTTACTGTTATTACTAGTACTTTTGTTGTTATCATCAGCAGCACTTAGGTATAAATAATTCACTACTGGTCCCAGTATGTAGCGGTGTGTATCAGTTAAATTGTGTTCCATTAGTATTTGGAGTCAATGCATCGTATTTAACTAAATGAAGAGTATTCGATTTCTTGGTTTTGTGACAATATGAGGACTTTGGCTGATTCATCTGTGATTTTACAGTTCAGGAGATTGTTTCTACCTGGAGAAGACTAGCTGTTATCACTGAGAAACCACCATTGTTGATCTTCACCATGTGGTATACATTCAATAATACCCAACCTGTTTTCTGTACTCAAATACGTATCCTGTTTGTTTGCCTTCGTAAAATGTTACGATAACACTTACGACATATGCATATAAATGTTTCATTACGGAATGTGTCTGATATTAACTTGAGGTACTAAATATGAACAGTGAGTCAACTAGTAAGGTAAAATGATGATGCATAATCATTAATACTTAGAATAAAATGATTATTATTATTATTGGTTGGGATTTTGGCTATATGCCAGGACTACCAAGTACAAAAACTCCACAATACCTTATCTGGCACAGCTGTTATGTGATGAGAAATCCGTTAGATATGACACGATCAACTTACTGCGGCACTCTAACAAATAGTTCCCATTAGCTTTTGTTCTCCTTTCTTTGTAACTATTATATTGTTGCTCACATATTCTATTACACACTAATTTTATATTTCATATCCTGTGGTGCATTGTTTAAATATGTGAATGCAATGCTGTTCTTTTTTTATTTCTTTTATTTATCTTTTTGTTGTTGTTGCTTTTTATTTTTGAAATCTTATAAAAATTTATGAGGTAATTAGATGCAATATTGTAATGCACGCTGAAAATTCCATACCTGTATCACAAATACTGTTTGGAATAAAGCTATTGTTATTATTATTAGTGCATTTACTGGCTATTTGTATTCGTGGATATATTACTGTATAGCCTGAAGTTGTTGAAAATAGTTGTTCACGCAAAAATCATCTTGTTCTGATTATATTATAGGGATATTTAGAGCGATATTTTGTGTCGCTATTTAAAATGTGTGCTATTTTCTCGACACAAATTGTTGCGGATCGAAGGAAGTATGCCTGACTGAATGTCAGTATAACATTGAAATATAATAATATTTACAGAGAATCAACGTGTGTTTAAATAAATTTCAGGTTGATAAAGAACGCAAACTTCTCGAACAAATGGTCGTTAAACAGAGGGAGGAAATCAGAGAATTAAGACGACGCTTGGATAATATGCCTGCAAAGCTTACGTCTTTACTTGTAAGTTATAAATGAGCTTAAAATGTTCGCCCTCTAATATAATTAGCAATATTTTGTAACTTCCTGCCATTGGGCTATTTTGTTTCTCGACAACATCAAAGTAAGTGTTCCAAGGTGAAATCACTCGCAGTACACCGTCATACATAGGCATACTCGCTTGCTTATCGTGATAAGACTATTGTGGTTGTTGCAAATTTCCGGATCTATGCAGCAATAATAATACTGGACTTGTAGATTTGTTCTTACTATTTCTTCAATACAACGATAATATATGACTGACCACTTGAACTATTACCACACCGAGAAGACTGAAAAGGTAATGGTTTATTTCTTTATTCAAAAAAGCAATATCACTGGAAATTGCAGCTGTGTTGTTTATTTTACACAGCCAATAAATTACTAGTTTATTATATGGAAAACTTTGTTTTGGTTGGCCAGTATGTATCGATGAAAGTCCACTAACCTGGTCCTTTACCTGTCTTTGGGGTTAAAAGTCTGATATGAAGGTCATGTAAATAATGAGGGATAGTAAACCTCTTTGTCTCCTACCAAGCACTAATGACATTCAACTATTAGGTTTTATAGACATGGGGATGCAAAAATTTGGATACAGTTGAATGAAGTGTTGATTTCATTTATATTCGGTGTATCCGACCAACCTATTTTCATCACATTGGGAAAGCACTTAGATGGATGTCTTCTTTAATCTAGATATATTTGACATTGTTTTTAAGCAAGTAGTAACAATTTCAGTATATATTGAACGAACGGCTCTGATCCTACTGGAGTTCTAAATGCTAATTGCACTATATGTCTAGTTTTTGAATGAATGAATGAATGTCATCGTGGTTTTCCAAAGTTAATATTACAATGCTCATTTCTCACGCTTTTTTTTCATAACTTGAACGTTTTCATTTTTCATATGGTGCCTACGTAAAAATAAGGCTGCAATACGGGTGGATTCGTGTCCAAACAAGGAGATAATGGATATTTTAGATGATCAAATTGAAGATATACGTTGGGAAAATAAAGAAATTCATCGAAAAATAAAAGATTATGAAGAATTAAAGGTTGGTTCAGTTTAATTTCTATTTATTTATTAAGTATTCAGTTGTTTATATAATCGATAGGAAATGCAAAAAACGTACTGTGGAATTTTCAGACTGAAAATTCGTTCTAGTAGTAGTACAGTTGGACTGTCTTTATTTGACTGTTATGAGAATTTTTTGGCTCAGATCAGATAGGTAGGTGACAACTGTTAGTTCCATAAAGCCATGTATAAGTTTCAGATGATTCTGTAAAACCAATATCAAAACCCCTTTTTTTAAAATAATGGTCCCGGTGAATTATTCTAATACACATACACAGCCTAGGTTATAAACATTCTGTTAACATATTGTTAGTTTTTCTCCTCAAGATTTACTTCAGCAGAGCACCCCACCCCGCCGCGCCCCCTCTTTCGATTAGTATTCTTATTCTCTTTTTCCATCAGTGCATGAACAGAAGTAAATTTCCAACGTGGAATTCTTCCTCCATCTGCAGCAGTTCAACGTGCATACAATTCATCAAGCACTACTATCAGTGCATAGTGAAAATGAATATTTTTAGAATAGATTTTGTACAGGTTACCCATAGTTATTTATGTACTCAGCTTACTCTGTTTTATTCTTTTTATGAGTGTCAATCGAATTCGTGACTACACAGTCTGTTGTCCTCGTCACCTCCAGATAGCATTTAATAAGTATTTTTCATGACCAAGTAACTTTTTCAGTTATTGCTGTCACTTATAATGTGTTAAATATTTTTGTTCATTGTAGGCGAAGAGGAAATGCGAGAAATCGCTGGAATCTCCTGAATCGCCAAAGGATGCTGAAAAGGCCGAGGCTGCTATTATGTAAGATAAAATTTAGATATTTTTACTTAATTCAAACTGTTGTTTTTAATTTATTCACTGTTTTTAATTCTTTAAATACTTATTAATAAAATAACTAGAGGGTTTTCTTCAAAAAGTTAAGTATTATGTGACTATTGGACTGATAAATCACAAATTAAAGTAATATGCAAAATAAGTAATTATAATGTAAGCTAATTGAGGCAGTATTTCGGTCAGTAGAAAACCAGGAGGTTTTTTCGAGATTCGAATATGCTTCTCTTCCTTCAGTGGTACTAAGCTGTAAAAAAATAGCGTTTGAGTGTGTCGATCAATCATACTTATGATGATGCATAATCAATTTCGGCGGCTAGGAGATGAGCGAATACATGAACTGGTGTCAACAATCGATAATTTGCATTCATGGATGATTGGTAATGTGTTGTCCACATATATGATGGCACTGTGACCTTAGTCAATTAATCAGGCTCTTTCACTTATTAGAAATATCAGATCTGTGTATATAGTATACATGTGCCTCCGCCTCTACGTGCAACTCGCCACTTCGTAATTATTATTTATAGCTTAATACCATTTACAGGGATTAAAAATCAATCTTCTGAATTATCACTTTTATTTACAATCGGGTACACTAAGGTGTATTCATCACAAATTGAGTTCTCAATTAATGTATAGAAACAGTGAATTATCTAACTTAAATTGATTGGTTAAGTTAATATGAGTAATGCCTTCATTGACAATGAAATCTATCAAAGAAATCAGGATAATCATCAAGAGTCATTTTAATGAATAAAAAAAATAAAAAAACTCATTGTTGCTGCTGTTGAAAATGTAGTTCCACTCTTTTCCACTTTAGTTTATATAGTATTATGGTAGAAGTTTCCCAATCTTTCTTTTTGATCAAAAGATTTAGTTGTATGTCAGCCATACAAATTATGCTTTTTGACAGGGATCTACACTCTCTTCTGCAAAAGTTTTTTGACCCATCTGTTTTTGCTTATTATAAAGAAAAATTGTGTGATACCTAAGTGTGTCTTTTGCTGTATAAGCTTGACTGATATAATAATATGTAAAGTTGTAGACTCAATAACGCCGATGCGGTGGTTAAGCGGTGCGAGAAAACCAGGTAGGCCTTAGACCAGGAAGAGAGAGAGTGTATTGATGGTACCTTCACTCTTCAACAAATTCTGGAATATAGACATACCAGTGTCCAACACTGCCATGTTTTATTGGGCACTAGTAGCTAGTGTGATGCGTCTACTCCTTTCTTTGGTGCAGACTGAATTCTATCAGTCACGTTTGCAATGTGGCCACCATTCTAGGTAGCTCGCCATCACGGTGACCTCCTATAGGAAGTCAGTCGCAAGCCCGAATAGTTCAGTGGTAACGTCTATGACTGCAGCACTGAGTGACGCAGGTTCGAATCTCAGAAGGGACATGAGTTCCTTCAAGGTTGCAGATACGCCCTACTGACGAGCGCCAACTAGCACGAAACCTAGGTCAGGCAAGGCTTCCTGCGGCCGATTGCCTCCAACCAGCTAATACTGCCACATTTTATCGATATAAGGATAAAATTTGGGCACTGTGGTTGAGTATAATTCCATTATGGATAAAATCTATTCACAGTGTTATACAGTAATGTTATTTACTGATGACCACGTTTCGAGCACAATTTATTACTGCTCATAATCATATCCAGGTACTCACACTTGGTTTTAGGCATATAGGAATGTATAGGCTGTCTGGTTGGTGTCCTCGAGGTGATAAGAACAAATGGCTGGAAACTATTGATGATATGGCTCGAAATCGTTGTCAATGGCGCAGAAGCATTCACACTTTGGGATGTACTATACCGTCATGTTCTCCTATGTCAATATTTTTCCTCTTGCATATTTCTGCTTATTATAATTCTTTTGAAATTAATTTTTTCTCTTTGTTGTTTACCTTAGTGTGCAACTGGAACTACTGTACTTGTGTGCAAAGTTCTATGCTGGAACTCTGTTAGTCAGTATTGTACACAAAATTAATCCAATCTCATATCATTTTCTTCTCCATAGGGCAGTGGAATAGTTAGTTTAAATAATCTTTTTTTAATTTGTTTTTTTTGCGTTTTCCTAATTCTAAACACCACTTTACTTTTGTTAATGACATGCTGCCAACCTCTCTGTCTATCTCCCACTTACATGGTTCCACAATTTCTTTTGTAGGCATTATTGTAGGAGTTTAGATCTTGATCGAGAAAAATCCCTCCTAGACACTGATCTCGTTCAGCAGAGGATAATAGAACTTGGCCATAAGCAACGCAACCTGAAAGGAGAGTTACGTTTCCTGAAGGAAGAAAATTCGCGTTTGTCGACTCAAGCCACTGAAGTTAAGGCGCAACTTGATGCTCTTCAGAAAAAGTGAGGCATCTGGTGACAGAATTAAGCCTTCAAGAAGTGTTCTTCATTGCAAAAATGTACTTTTCAGAATATAAACCTTCTAAGGCGAATATTTATTGGTACTTCTTTCTCTTAAAAACTAAGAAAATTATTTCCACCCCACGGAGTATGTGATAATGTTTGTTACTGGCCCGATCACCAGTAATGCTTTTCTTTCTTTAGAAATTATTATTATTGTCATTATTCGAATGGTAAACTTACTTGACAATAATTACAACAGTATTCTTCTGACTATTCTCTATGCTACTCCCATTATGTGTTTATTGTACATTTTGTGACACAATAGAAACTAGATTTGTATTCTGTTAGAGTCATGATGTAGTGAATTCGAGGTTGAATACTGCAGATGCGGCGCTGATGTCGTCGTTCAGCTCCGAGGTAAAACAACATGGTGAAATGAGCAACTATGTTTCACAGCAATATATAAGTTGCTGGCAAATAGAAGTCAACCAGAGAGTTTATTGAAATTAGCTACTTCAGCAGTTGCAACTTATTTATGATTTGAAATTGATCCTTATGGACTCTGTTCACATTAAGGAGAACTAAAGACTCAATACACGGATTTATGTTCTACTGACTTACATAGAAGTAGTGATGTGCGCGTCAAGGTAAAAAAGGAATTGAGAGATTTTGAGTAATCGGTAATAAATCTTTCATGGAGTCACGTACTAACGTGAAGTAGTTGGTTCAATCTATGAATTTATCAATGGTTCAGCTGGCGAATCCACCAGCTGGAAATGTGAGTGAATGGCTTCACAAGAAGCTGAATCGATCCTTGTCTCTCGTTCCAACCTTATATAAACGGATACAAAGATAGGCGACGTGATCTAAATTGAGGTTGAGAATGATGAAGTACGACAGGTCAACACGTCCTCGTGCAGAGTCGTATTTTGCCATTTACTTGCAAAACATTTGATTGTCGACAGAGATTCTAATGTTGTAATTGTGGAATGTTTAGCTGTTATTTTTGATTTCAACTTAAATGAGAAGCTCAAGGGACATAAAAATTTTTCAGATTATTCGAGTGGCGTATGTATGAATGCTTACTGTTTGTAACTGAGAGAAGACGTAAGCAGGAACCAGTGAATCAAATAATTTGTCAGAATAATTGGTGGTAGGAGCACACACACACACACATAAGCGTAGGACGTGATTGTCTAGCATTTGGTTTGCGTGTGGGATCAAATTCGAAAACTGTAAAACTTGGACGAAAAAGTTACCGACTATTGATTGATTTTGCGATGGTTGTTTTCGCTCAGTGGCGTCAGCTACTCAGAGATAGATGACCGCCTATATTTAATTATCTGATCGTACCATGAGATGATTACTGGCCAACAGAGAATACAAAGTGTTGTAGACAGTGTGATGATATGAAAGTATATATATATATATATATATATATATATATATATATATATATATATACGTGACCGAAGTCTCAGTGATGAGAATCTACGAATTGCGTGAAATAAGGTTAAGTTATAGGAAGTATGGCTCATAGATTTTACTCATAAAGTTAGTAATTTTTCATTTCTTCATGTAAAAGAAAAATATACATGATATTAGTAGTGTTAATATACCACTACTTATTTAAACATTGCAAGTTGAGTTTATAAGCACCTTTCTGACATTTGTGTTTTCACACAACAACTGTGCTAATTACAATAATTATTAGCCGTTTGAGCATAAATTCTTGTGAAATTTCTGCTTCTACCAAAAGACATGCGAAAAAAGAAAAAAACAACGTTCAGCAGAATGAAGAGGATATCGCGTATCCGACAGGATGTGACTTAAGCCATCTGCTTGCAAGAATTAAAATGTCTATCAACAACAATTAGTCAGTTTGTTGGGGCAAAGGTACACCACTAAACTTGGTGAGAGACTTCTAAATCCTACGCAATATAACATAGTCCTTTTCGAGAAGCGCAGTGAAGAACAAGGCGGAGGGGGGATTATAAAAAAGAGTGGGTAAAATGCACGATATATTCAAACGTGAGTGAAGAGGTTGAGTTATGTCAGAAAGTCTCAACTTCCTTATGCAATAAGTGGAATGAAAGATTTTCTTAGGCATCAACAAGATATGAGGCGGCTAACGAAAGTTGGAACAGAAAATGATAACAAGATAGGTATTATTCGATTTATTCGCCACAACAGTAACGCCGAAATTACAACAAACTTGGAAAAGAACCTAAAATTAACAGTAACAGTTAGAAGGGTTTGGTTTAGGAGCGAATCAGTAAGGCTAAATAAGCACATATTTCTATCTCAACAACCTGCTCACCGGAAAAATTGTCAAATTATTCAACAACCCTAGTGAAATTTGGGTTGAACACACAGAAAAAATCGAGACAGAAGAGTAGCTTAATCAAACATCAGTGAAAGTAGGATCAGACAATACAGAAAGAGAAGTTGTCATGTAGCAAGAGGAAGGCTGCCAGTGAAATGAATGACAACGGGGAACAATTTACACACTTATGCGTCTCTAGTGATTTCATAATTAAAGTCAGCGTAGAGAATCAAATATTTTTTACACAGGTTATGATTGATATGTTTGAATTTAAGTGGAATATGATGGAAGCATTGGCTTATCTCCGGGTGATTATATATGACATTACGTGGGGGAATTTGTGTTATTGGCACCTTTAGTGATTACGAGACACAACTTATAAATGTAGTGGAGCAAGTATCCACTCTTCCATACGAGCATAAGATCATATGTGGAGACTTCAACCTACCCGAAATCAACTGGGACTTATTAAAAGAGCCAACTAAATACGACAAGC
>OX235279.1:46023104-46103225 GCA_944472155.2 Trichobilharzia szidati
TGTACCTGTGACTTCAGGCTTGTTTTCAGACTTCGCTGTGACGTCTGCACACTTGACCTTAAGTTCACCTATTATTTAATAGTTTATGAGTTATTAACCAGTACTTTCTTTCTCACTATGTGATCCAAGCTCACAAGCATTAGCATTTTGTTTGACTTTTGGTTTTTCAACACTCTTAGAAGCAGCTTTCGCAGCTCTTTGTGCTTCCTAGGACTATAATTAAACGTCTTGGCCGCTTACTTGAATAGCTCTTCGTTCAGCCCTTAGTTGTGCCTTGGACTTACTGCCCTCAACCTTACACTCTGATCCATCCATCGGGTAGCGCAAACTATCGTAATTTCTGTCAAGTTTCAGCACATCGAATGTCCAACATATGTTAGGTCCTTTTCTTTCCTTTTCTGAGAGATTTCATCCTACAGGGGTAATAATTATGCAGGCCATGTTAGGAAGCGCCGACCCGAATGAGTTACCGACAAAACGCCATGGGAGCAATCAATCCAATATCCAATATCGTTTTTACGAGTCAAGGTAATTCAAGTAATGTAAAGAGCATATTCGTGTTAGAAGTTTATAAAGCTATAATAATATTAAAAAGGCTCCCTGACTTGCCACTTTTCAAGAGTAAATTTCACTTTCCTGTAGAGAAGTTGGTATTTATTCAGACTGAAATTAAACTTGATATGATTATGAACAATAATTTGTGCTCGAAACGTCATCAGTTAATATTACTGTGTAACACTGTGTGATTTATCAAAATAAAATCTTATCCATGATGGAGTTGCACTCAAGCACATTGTCCAAGTTTTATACTTATATGAAATTAAACGTCACGTACAAGGTCATTGGTGGAGTGAGACGCTCAAAGGTCATTTTCGTCCATGTTAGTCGACCATGTGGGATTGCAGTTCCGTGGCCGTTCGTTTACACATTAGTTTTTCCGTTAATCCTGCAGTTATTCACAACTTATCTTGATGAACATTGTTCACAAATGTTGCATTTCACTTCATAATTGTTTCCGTTTCTGTTAAAATTAGTTAATTCGTTTGTTTCGAAAGCTTTTACCATCAGGTCAGTGCATTCATTTCATAGTAATTGTTTCATACGTTGCATTCATGTATGGTTTCAGGGTTTTAGTTGTTTTTCAGCTAATAATGAATTATAGTACTGTGTAGAAGTTTTGGAAATTATGCACATGAACATGTTTGGGTGGCAGAAACAACAGCTGAAGCTGTTCACTCGTTGGTTGCGGTTATTGTTGCTGGCTCAGTTGCTTACTTAACATTTAGAAATCTGGAAAAAAATGTCTTTCACGTTCATGTTTAACAGCCTGCAACTATGTACGAGTGAATCTGGTGAAGAGAGCACGATCAGGGTTGATATTGGCAAGTTTTTCGAAGAGCATATTAAACCTTGAAAATTTCCCAGCTAGCACTAAATTCGGGCTCACTGCAGGTTTTTTTGGGCAAGAGACTTCGAGCGCATCTACTTACGTGGGACAGTGCCCCTTAGCCTGCCCCCTAAAAGTCTGCAATGCGCCCGATATCGTTGCTAGCTGGGTTAGAACGTAGTTTGAAGTTAAGAAAGCTTTGAAACTTTTCGATTAGATGAATGTAATCAGTTAAAAAATTAGGTATGTATTGTGAGAGAACCTAAATCAAACAAGTCTGAACTACATGAGAAGTATGAATCTGTTGTGCCTGTGTGTATTTTTGGGAACTAAAAGAAAGTGGAACCCCTAAAGGGTAAGTGTTATGTATGCTTATTAATGCTTAATGTATTAGATCCAAATACATGAACCAGGACTGCCTTTAGTAGAGCCAGCGTTAACAGCCACTCGATATGTTGCAAAACGGTTTACAAAATGAATAAAATACGATGATCTGGGGAGTGTACGAACGATCTCAGTTGAAGGTAAAACTTTAGTTAGCAAGAATAACGTTTTGGGTTGTGGTCTACGATTGCTGGTTTTCTCGATGTTGTGATTTCTCCGTGTTTATAAACACGGATTTGCATGATATTTTTAATAAAACTTTAAATAAATTTTCCTTGAACCAGTGGTCTTCTTTTTCTTGTCGAAACTTCTGTTGATACCATTAGACGATTAGGTAGCAAAGTAAGGTGTTCTGTGACTGAGAATCGTAGTCATTGTGTGTCGGACTATTTTCGCGCATCTGACTGTTGTAACACTATGGATATAGCTTTTTCCTCATGATGCATTATGATACCTAGAAATCATTAGCACACTGTCTTCGGTAAATTTACTTTTAATTTCTAAGTGACTGCAAATAGGGAGTCATTTGAGGTGATAGGATGAATATCTCTAAACGCTTTTGAGGAGACAAGGGTATATTTACTTTATTCGAGTAGGAGACGATTTTTTACCAAGATAGTTCTCAGAATTTCCACTTTTACTTTGCTATTCAAAAATAACGTTAAGTTGCTCACCAAGGCAGTACCTATAGGAGATTACCTTCAGCGGAAACTATATTAAGGTAGCTTTAGGTAATGCGTCATAGAAGTAAGCTGCGTAGGTTAATTGTGTCAATATATTAAACGTTGTATAACTGGTCAAATCGTAGTTCTTACATACGAGTTAGTTTTATAAAAAATGAATGTACCGTACAAGCGTTCACCTAGAGTTGCATACCTAGATAATGAACATTATGCCTTCATGTGGTATATATTAAGGGCTAATACGCTGTTTGGTGAGTTAGTCCGAGATACTTAAAGTCAGACTTGATTTCTATATCACTGTCATCAATTTTGCAACGGTTATAGGAATTGACAGCTTCACCTGACTTTCTCTTATATCGGAAACTGAAATTAGCAGTCTGACATTTCGAAGGATTTAGTTTAAGAGCATTTTCTGACTCCTGATAGAGAGCTGTTCATCTTTATAAGAGTAACTTTCCCATAGCTTTTAGAAAAGGGGAGGTAATAGCAATAGGTCTAAATTTAAAACATGTTCAAATTGATGACTTAGGTATAGATACAATTTTACTGTCCTTCCAAACGGCTGGCACAACATTTCTGCAAAAGATTCACTAAATATGTCCATAAGAGGATAACACAGGATATCTGCACATTTTTTAAGAATAAGGCTAGGCAAACAATCTGGAACTAGGCTCCAAGAAGAGTTCAACAACTGGAAATATTTTAGAACGTCATTTGTATTGAAACCAAGGAAGCAACTCTTATTAACGCTTGTGACACCAGAAACCTTGGCATTTGTGGGAGAATGTATGAATGACTTGTTTACCGTACACACATCAAATGAATAGGAAATACTATTGTAATACTGGAGGTAATTAGATGCATAAAGGCGTGATTTATTTAATATCCATAAAGTAGATATGCAAACACCGCAGTTGTTGATCATAAAAATGATGGATATTAGATAACATCACATGACTCAACGGCATATTAGAAATAGATGAAAATTGTTTCTTTGCTCACTGTCAAGTGGACAGTCTATTTGATGATGTCACTGCATATTAACAGATTAGTGAAGTAGCTATCAAGCCTAAGTTATTGAATTTACTTGTACTACATACTTGGCGTTTAACAGTAAACAGACTTGCAAGTGCCTAGATAAAGCGATTTTAGCGTATCGAACAGTACAGAATTATTATTCAACTTGCTAAACCCAATTAGTTTTTACAATGTGCTACTGTATAGAAACAGACACGAAATCTTACGAAGGGCTAAAGTAACAGTTTCATAATACTATAGTAAATCTCCATCCCACTAACTAAGCTTAACATGCATTGATCCGAATTCACTTATTACAAAAGCACATAGTATAGCGACGCACTGAAAAAGTCTAGAGGAAGTAGAATTGAAGAGTATATTAAACATTTCATTAATTTACAAAAGAAAATCCCGATGAAGGGTATTAACGTTAGTTTGACCGAATGATATTTCCGCTGATTTCATATTAGCCAACCTCCGTATACCTGAAAAAAATAAAGCATATGTAAGGACTAGTACGTGAAGTTATAAAAGATAATTCTGCTTACTAGCATGTACTATGAATACACTGATTCTGTTATTACTAAGTAATATCTCATGCAAATAAATGTATTTGTAGTCCACAGCTGGTTTTTACATTAACACCGTATGCATCAATAGACCACTTATGTTTTCCAGTATTAGAGGATTATACGCAAATTTCAAGACAATATCTGAAACATCCATATCTTTCTCTTATTAAGATTAATTGCAGATCAACTTTACACTAAATACGTTTATATTGAATGAAGTATTGCAAATGTATAACTTAGAAATTGGTCCGAAATTTCAGTAATGTCTAGTGAACAGAGTTTTATGGATCCTACATAAATGACATTCTTATATTTAGGAGACTATAGCCATCAAATACGAGCTGAACATGCCTCAACTTTAAACGGCTATGCATAGTATTAATATAGAAAAACACTTAAAATATTGCTAGATACGCACACCTGTTGTGTTAATGAGGATAACAATGTCATATAATGCAACCTAGGCATTCAATCGTGACACTACATCTGTACTGCTTTGTGTAAATGGAAATTTCAGCAGAAATTCATCTCCACTATTGGTGATCAAAACCTTTGCAGATTAAGTTTACAGTGTCAGTGGGAATGGTAGATTCAGATTATAAGGATAGAAGGCTCTTGTTGCCAATGTTAATCCTCGAGATATATATCTCTGCAGAGATCCAGTTTCTCTTTGAAAGTGTTAACTGATGGAGCTGTTACTACTGAATCATAACACAATAGACTGGTAACAACAGAGCTAACTAGATTCAGTTCTCATAGTGAACACAATCCATGTATATAATAATATTATACACTGCATTAATGCACTAAGTGACACAGTAAGGAAATTTAAACGAGTGATTGAATTCTCCACTGCACTGCACTTGCAATAATCATGACGACCACCTACGTTTGCTAGCCAAGCAATCAGCAATTTGGGTTAGAGAGAGATGTGACCTAGCAAAAAAAGTTCATACGAAATATTAAAATTAGCAGCTTACCCTCTCTAATACTAACTCGTTTCCAACATATTCCACAACGATGGACAAATCCATCAGTTGACCTCGAATAGCTTTTCATAACATCACCACAGGAACACTTTCTCTCCTTTCTTAGCGAGCCTAAGTCTAGGCAATACTGAACTACACTGTCCTCCTCGAACTGTAAACGTAACCTTGTAAGGGCACGAAAAGCAATATAGGCAGATTTTGATTGGCTGTTGGTCAGCTGGCTTCTTATTGGTCTAAAATATAAGTTAAAATGGCAGTCTGTTTATTTTGACACGGAAATTTACAGTCAGTTTAATTTCAGGCTTAACTTACTATAATATAACGGCGTGTTAATTTTTTTGGTGTGAGTGTAGTGTGATAGTCACACGCTATTTGGATGCATTTGTGGTATTTAAAGTACATTGAGATGTATGAGAATGTCTAGCAAGTGAATATAAATTAACAATAATTTTGATGCATTTATTTTAAGCCCAAACTGGGATGTATGCATTTTTGCTTACTAGGCGAATATAATTCAACTACAATTTCTAAACATATAATGTGTCTTTAATTAGAACATATAGATAAATGTATGTATTAACTGATCCACTTTTTTAAGTTGTTAGTTTAGTGACCTGTGGGATTTGTGCATATTAGGTCAGCATAAATCAATTAAATTTACTAGGTCACAACAGTGGTTTATGAGCACTGAAATATATACTATTATTCATCTACTTGAAATTATAATGTTGTGTTCGTTAGTCATTGTTAAAACCATTACATGACGTTACAAGATACTCCTGCAGCCTCTACTTCACGAAATGTGTCATCTATATTGTCTGATGTGATGGCTATATTCCAAACAATAATGCTTTGTTGTGTATTTTATACGTGGGTGCAACTTAAGCAAGCTTTTGATACATTTATGAAGGTAACAACTAAATTGTTCATTATTTCTTTGAAAGGAATCCAACGCATCCTAACGGCTTGATTCAGGTAAAAAGGACCCATCTGGCCCTATGGAATATAAGTTTGTGAGGTATGAATGCACTTTTGGAGGTATAGTTTAGTAAGCTTGGGACGCTTAAAATACCAACCTTGCAACAATTCTCAGCAAAGTCCAACCAACGCGTCAATAATGCCTTTTTACGGTAAATGAATATTTTATCTACTTGAAGTGAACCCAGTATGTACTGAAATAACCCTGGTCGTTCTAAAAAGCTACTATATTTGGGTCTCGCCTACTCAGGAACATTCTGCCTCCCCCCTGTACTATAATTATAGGAAATTTTCCCTGGCAGTATACTTACTTTCGAGTACCAAATACAGCCGACTGTTTTTGGATGCTGTTCGGACAGATTGGAGTAATTTCTTACTGCAGTATAAGAACTGTTTCGGAGATGAACATATTGTTTACAATATTCATTTTCTGAAACGTACAGTGGATGACTTCAAGCTGCATGGGCTATTAGAGGGATTCAGTGCATTTCCCTTTGAATCCTATATGCGCATGATCAGACAGTTCGTGCACTGTGGATATGTTGTGGCTAAGCAGGCAGCTCAGCGTTATGTTGAGCACGTGCACTTAATGAAAAGTACAGGTGTCAAGCATGTACCTAAAGAAGCTAGTACTAAAGGCGTTAAGTTTAGCAAAGGAAAGTTAACTTATCTGAACGTCATATTTACTTCTTATTCTCCGGACAATGTAATCTTAGCCTCAGGTAAACCGGGGGAATATAGTTGAAATGGAAAGTGAAGATAGGATACGCTTTCGACCCTACTGTGATTTTAGTGATGATTTTAATACACTATTTAAATCAAGGAATTTAGGGATATTCAGATGTTCAAAATTCAGTCACGAGATGTAAGGTTCATTAATGAAGTACTTATTTCTGTAGCGACCAACTGATGACATCGAGAGAGGTTGGTGACATAATGGATTAGGCCATGAAATCGTACATTCATAATTTGAAAGATCGCGTTCAAAGGCGTAACCTGAAGAAAGGAATTCAGGTAATACTGTTAAACGCCCGCTTCGTTTTATAGGTTAACGTTAAGACAACATCTAGTAATCACATTGTTTTTATTTCTAGGCAAATGGAAAAGATAGCAGGGGATATAACAGTGGCAGTTATGTAAGCAAACTTTTCTAAATGTAAATGCTGAGAATGTGATGAGCACAATGTTTCATCAACTGATATTTTATTTTGCTTATTTACAGGGTGCTATCAGTGGACCTAACTTGATGGATTAGCAGTGATATTGTACTCCAGTTTCCAAATATAATTTCCAAATTTAAGCTCGAAAAATTGCCACTATGTGCTAAATTAAGTCTTTTTCTTCTGAAGTTAAGCTAGTCCGTACTGAAAATGAGCTCAAAGGGTTTAAATAAAGCTGATAAGCAAAACCAGTAGGTTCTCATCTACTCCTGAATATGTCTAGTAAAAGTACATGGTGTTGAATTAGTGTCAGTCATGCTGAAAACCAAAACTGAGTTCTAGATTGTGACATTAAAGTCTATTTAAGAAAAGATCCAGAATTTACTGACTGTAGAACGTTGGAATTAGTGAGATTTAATTCAGCATTATGGTAAGCTTGGGAGGAGCAGAACCTGGACTAGAAAGGCTGCAATAAGGCTGATAAGCTACTTCTGATAATGCGTAGAATAAGAACAAGGTGCTGAATTGGTGCCAGTCATGATGATAAACCAGCGCACAGTTCTACCTTAAGCAAATAATCCGTGACTGTTCTGCCACTGTTTGATCCAACAATAGCAGAACAGTTAAGGCGTTTAATTACTGAGAAAAGTTACTATATTGGCAAAGTATACGTGAATTGGCTCAATGATTGCAGATTTACCATAATCCTTAGCTACCAACATAAAAACTGGGAACTGCAAGCTAAAAATAAACGCCATAGTAGCATCCAGTGACAAAGAACTGACCTACATACTCCAAAACAAGCAAAACGTTCAAAAAACCTTTAAAATTCAATGGAGAACGAATTCACGGTGACTCTAAACTTTAGGAACCCAAACGAACGAACGGACAAATGACCTTGACAAGGACAATTTTAACCAATCAGAAGGCTTAAAATGAACGGCGCATAATTTTAATAAATCGTTTATATACAAGTAAAGCAATGTTAAAATATAGTTACAAAGGATAGCGTTCTCGTATATGTTGCAAAAAAAACGTCCCAATTTGACATAGGAGTCTTTAAAGTCATGTTAAACCAAGTCCTATTCATAAACTCGTCGAGATAACTGTAAATCATTGGATTTCTTGATCCGTTCACCGATCTTATCCGTTTTTTGAGATGACCCCAAAAACTTTCAATGGAATTAGTATGAGTTCCATTGAAAGGATTTATAAATCCGGTTGTATGGTTGACAACCTCATGAATATAGCTGAGATTTGATAATTGGCTGTAACTACTCCACTCATCCGTATGTATTGTTGTTCCCGGTAGCACTAAACTTTGGATAATGGGCTTGGATAATGGATTTTCTGCATCCGCACTCCCTGCAACGGCAAACATAACCGTCGATGCATTTCGTGTATCTTCGTATATGCATAACACCTCCGCACTGGCAAGTTTTCGATCTCGCTATCAGCCCGTTCTCTAAACAGTAATCGAAAACAAACTCTGGAGCGAATTTGCATCGCAAACCATGTACAGCATGCATTGCGAGTCAGATTATTGCCTGCTCAAGGTCATTCATCAAGGTCATCCATTATCAAGGTTATTTTGGGTTCCTAAAGTTTAGAGTCACCCGAATTCACGAAAACATATAACCAGTGGACGCAGGAACCCGTCATGACCTTGAAACTGACTATAGCGTCTTTGTAAGGGCACGCATTGAAATGAATCAAGCTCTATACAACATTGAACTACTTTCGTGAATCTCATTGGATAATTCGACGTCATCGCTGATTGGTAGTTATTGGTGTCTACAGTTTAACTTGGCCCCTTCAACTATCCTATCTTTCTCATTATAGCAATATTTTGCTACAGTTAGCCTGAAACACTGATCGTTGCAACCAATATGCTAGGGGGTGTCGCAGTCGGATTACATGACGCGGACACCAAAATAACTGGCCAGAAAATGGGAATTCCCATCAATCCAGATAACATACAACACTATTTTTATAAAAATTATTGTCAAAAAAATTTCCAAGTGAAACTTTAGCAGAACGTGATATTTAAGGTCCAGCTTTATTCAAATAACTCGTGTGGTGGCAAATAGTTCTCCTAAATTACTAAAATACGGCAGTCGAGATTCTTTTACGTTCTCTGTGGTGGGTTACCGTCGAAAACCATCAAATACTTTATGGACCATCAGAAGAATTCACGTGTTTCTTTTTCGAACTGGCACAATCCATATTCGTTCGCTTAATTCCCCTGGGGAGGCTGTGACCATCAATACGTTGTCCAAAAATGTAGCGAATCACGGGATACAGACTCAGACACCATTTGTGAGATGCCACAAGTTGATGGGGGCAGTCTTAACACGAAGTGGTATAGTATTTGTGGTGAACAGCTTGGAGTACTACTGTAAGATATAGACATATAAGCATGCACTTGTCAAATCATTCTTCTCAAATTGTTTCCTGCAATTTTTAGGGCTATTTAATTCACCCGGAACCGGAGGCGGAATTGGTGCTTTTCTAGAGGCGTATTCAGATATGTCGAGAAATCGGTAAAAATCAGAGTGAAACTTGTAAATTTTCCTTAAATTGCCCTTTCATAATAGGTCTCACAGGCCTGTGTGGCTACAGAGTTCACCGATGTTGTCTGTCTGCCGAAAACGTTACGCAGACACTAGATAATCCCTCCTACAGGATTTAATTGGGGACACACTTCGATATGGTGCAAAGCCAACATAAATGTATATAAATATAGTTTTAAGGGGATTCTTAAAAGCATTAGTCTTTCAAACGATTCCACCCTGGCAGAGTCTAGGTGGGAACTATTCTTATTATCCTCCTGCGTTCCGAATGGAACACAGGGCTTCAGCAACACATCTCCACTTTCTTCTACTTTCTGCCATCCTCTTCGGCTGGGTCCACGATTGACCGAACTCTCTCATCTCTTCCTTACACGATCTCCTCCATGTCACCCTCGAATCGGCGAACCACTCGTCGCTTCCTATTTGGATTTCACTCGAGGGCCTGGAGTCCAATGTCATTCAGCGGCCTCCTCAAATTATGCCCAGACCATCCCCACTTTTTCCTAAATATTTGTTGAGCGATCGGCTCCAGGTTGGTTTGTTCCCGCAGTTTATTGTTGCTTATTTTTTGTGATCATTTGATCTTCAGTATGGAGCAAGCGAAGGCAGCTGCTGATGAAAATCTGCAGTGGCCTATTGGAAATGTTACCTCCAACTGTGTCTACCAATTAACATGTACGTGCCAAAGCACATATATCGGAACAACACAGAGAAGGGTTATTGTCCGCATTTCTGAACACATACCAAAGAACCTGAGACTGAAAGGTTCACAAGTATTAAACAGTGAAATTGCGCGTCACCTATTAGACACTGGTCATAATGTAGACAACTTGAAGTCATTCAAAATAATCAACAAGCAAAAGAAACCTAACTTGCCACGCTTTGCTGAAGCAATTGCTATCAGTCGACTTAAACCAAATCTATGTACGCAGAAAGAGACAGTGGTGAATCTTGCACTGCCCTGGTGACAACAAAATATACGACTTGTATGAGTCACCTTTTTCTTGTTTAGAAAGCCCTACTCTCTCATCTAAACATGACTCATCCTTTCTTGTTCTTTTCTTTTCCTTTTTCCTATTGGCTATTAGATAAAGCATTTTCTTTAGTTACGTAACCTGCCTTTTTGTTATGCTCTGTCTGGCTAAACCTTGTTTCTATACACACACATATATATATGCAACTCTGTTATTGTTTCCAAGCCTAACTGCCTAATTATTCTATAAATATTTATAAACTGTCAAATATTGATCACAGTTCATTTGAATTATTCTATAAATAGTCAGTATTTGTAACTCTTAATTAGTTAAATCATTCCGGACTAATGTTACTTTTACTTCCTACCAATTACTGCTTGTGATCGTGGAAAAAAATGTTCAAATCTTTAATGTAATGCAATTCATATTTTTTATCGTTCAGGTTGTAACCAGTTGAGAAGAATCCTCGAAATAATAAAAGATGAGCTCATATTATCCTGGTACAATTGTTGTTCTTGCTTTGTTCAAGTTTATTAATGGGAAGAATTGCATGAAGTTTTTGAGGAAATGCTTTTCGTGACACGAAATGCAAGTTTCTGATCTTTATAGAAGAACCGACTTCATATTAGTGTTGAAAATGCGAATCTTGTTCCTTACACTGAGTGCGGAAGACTTCCAAACTGGTTCCAGCTTGATGAAGACGTGTCTCGCCTTTCCGATTTTGACTTTGACATCTTCATCCGTTTCGCATGTAGTTCAAACGATGCTGCCTAGGCAGATAATGAAGGAGGCAACCTCTGTAAGACCTCTCCCGTTGATGGTGATTAGTGCTGGTGGTTGCCGTTGTTGTTGCGGTCCGTTGGTTATCTTAATCACCTCCCTCTTCTCTATGTCCACTTGGAGTCCTGTTGCTGCCCCTTCAGCCAGTTCGTTGGTTTTCGCCTGCAAGTCTTCGAGTTTGTTTGACATTATACATATATCATCCACTCTCGAAATCCAGGTCTTCTAGAGTCTTCTTATCGCTGATCCAGCGTATTCCTGATCCCTCTCCCCCAACAGTCTGACGCATAACCCATTCTACTGCAATTAAGAGAATCATCGTTGGTGATAATAGGCAAACAGTCAGCCTATCTTACTACTGTGTTCACTTCGAACGCCTCGTTGAGTTTGCCGTTGTGGATCACTTGACACGTGGAACTGTCATATGGCTGTTGAATGAGGTTGGCAAAGAATTGAAATATGCCGTAGTGTTGAAGAAGTTTCCAAATTAATGCTCGGTCAACGATGTCTGTCGAAGGCCTTTCCGAAGTCGATGAAGTTGAGGTAGAGTGAGGTTTGACTGCCATTCTCTGCTTTGTCCTGTGATGATGACGCGTAGAGCTGCAATTTGATAAGAACATGATTTGCCTTTCCTGAATCCAGCTTGTTCCGGGGGGAGTTCTGTATCCAGTGCACTCCCTACTCCCTCCAGGATGATGCAAATTAGTATTTTACTTGGCGTGGACAAGAGCATTATTCCATACCGGTTCTTACACATACCTATGCCGCCCTTCTTTTGCGGTTTGACGAGGTAGCTCTTCTCTAAATCAGTAGGCATCTTTTCTTCTCTCCAAGCTTTTGAGCACATTTGCTGTCGTCTCTGGGGTCATCTTCAGTGCTTCGGCAGGAATGCCGTCTGGTCCTACTACCTTCCCGGCTGGAATTCAGTAGCTTGATCGCATTCAAGATTTCTTCTTCCGTTCCTGGAGTGGGGTCCACTGGCATTTCCGCGTGTGCCGTTAGTGGTATGTCTGGCATCGTTGCCGGTGGTGGTCGATTCAAGAGTCCTTTGAAGTGGTCAGGCCATTGTTTGATTTGTTTCTCCCCCTTGGTGATCAGGTTCCCTTGAGCATCTTTTATTGCTTTCGTCATCTGGGTTGATCTCTTCCCGGATAGAGACTTGGTTATCTGATATAGTGACTTGATGTCTCCTTTGCCTAGGGCCTCTGTTGCATCAGTTGCCGGTCAGGGTGTCGTAGAAATATCGTTTGTCTTTTCTAGCACTCTTCCTCACTTCTTGACTCAGTGAAGTGTACATTAAACTCGACTTCTCCTTCTGTTGCCCATCTTTTTATTGGGTCATCTTGTGTTTCATGATCCTCCTCTCCTCTCTTCTATTAGCTTCCAGGAAACGATTGACAGCCATTCCTTGTCCTTTGTCTTGCCTCTTCCTAGAAAAGTTGTAAACTTTTCCTTAAATATCGCCTTCAGAGAGTTCCAATGTTATTCCACACAGGTTTCCCCACTGATGCCACTTAGTGTGTCCGACTTTGCTCTGACGTTTGTATAGAAGGCATCCATTGTGGTTTTTCCTTTCGGTTTCTGAATGTTTAACTTAATTTGTGGCCTGTCTCCACTTGTTTTGACGTGTCTCAGCTTCACCTTGAAGGTTCCTTGAACTAGATGATGGTCTGAACCCACATCAGCTCCTCTTCTCGACATTTTATCCATCAGGCTGCGTCTCCACTTCCTTCAGTAGCATTGATATGAAATCGATCTGGTTTGTAGTATGTCTGTCAGGCGAAATCCACGTTGCTTTGTGTATATCATTGTGTTTGTACACACTCCCTCTGATCACCAAATCACTGAAAGAGCAGAAGCCTGCGAAAAATTCTTCGTTCTTATTAATTTCTCCGAGAGCCTCTCGACCCATGATGAGTTCTATTCCTGTATTATCAGGTCCCAGTTTGGAATTCATATCGCCCATGAAGATTTTGATGCCACCATTTGGGATATTATCCATTACTGTCTGTAGTTGTCTACGGAATTCTTCCTTCTCTCTTGTTCCGAGTTGTGCGTATCATTTAATAATTGTAACCTTCCTTCCTTTTGAGTTAATTCCAGCTTTCATGATCCTGGATGAAATTGGCTCCGACTGCATTAGAGCTTTGGCTGCCACTGGTGAGATCATGATAGCCACCCACTGCCTCAGTGTGCTCGTGGTTGTCGTCTGGGTGATCAGACTCGAGTAGATTATTGACTCGCCAGGTGACAATTTCGAGAGTACATATCCATTCCATCTGCTCTCTCAGATTCCCAGCACTTCTCTGCCATGTCTTCGCACACCTCTGGCTACCTGGGCAACCTTCACAGCTGGCTTTGTACATTGTACGGATATCCCATGTCCCCATTTGTATTCTTGATTTCTTAGAATGCACATGGATTGGCTGACCGGCTTCTCGAAAGCCTTCACCAGCCCGCATCATTTTGCCTCTCCGATTCGACCGAAGAATAAAACTTTTGTTATTTGAAGTTTTTGTATCTGTAAAATATTTTCTGTGTGCTGAAATTTCTCTAGCAGTTTGAAAGATTTATTGCTGGGGGATTGCTAGCCCCACGGCCGACCCTCCCTCTTTACCAGGGCTTGAGACCGGCTAGGAAACCGGCGAACTAGTTAGCTATGCCAGGTTTAGTTATGAACTATTCACAGAAAATGTTAAGACAAATGCGGTCTCATGGAAACCGACATAGCACTTGAACTACCAATTTAGATGGAGTTTCCCCAGAACACTCCTGCAGAGATAAAATTAAGAGCTGACTTGTCTTTGATACGCCGGGTACCCAGACTCCTGCTATGGTTCCCTTAATTTGGACATAATCTTAAACGTAGTATCCACTGTTTTCTGTGCACATGGTAGGGGTTTAGCTCCAGGTAAGTGAAATCCTAAACCAAACTCGGCCTTCAGTAATCGCGGTAAGGACGGAAGTGGAAGTGCTTCGCCTATTTTGAAGTGACTATGTCGTTACGTTCGAGTGTGCATTTCGAAGTACTTAAATTATTCTTTATTTGCTGTTCTTAATTTTTACGTAAATAAGACAGTTTTGCTGTTAACTTCAGTTCGCTGTACATTATTTGTCTGAGTTAACACCTTTGTTGGCCAGAGAGACTTTCTTCAGCCATAGATCTCTCTGAGTTTGAACACCGGGTAACCTTAAATTATGAATACTTAATGTATTTGTTAAGCACAACAATTTTGTAGTTTCTTCCACTTTTTGGTTCTTTGTATGATTCTTTTTAAAAAGATTTGGTCTTTTGCTTTGGCTTTCCTGTTAAAGTCTGTAAGTTCGTATCTTCCATCCGGTAGTTGCGGCAAAAGTGCTAAGCGATGCGAGATCCGGTTCATAAATCCAAGGGAAAAAGCGAGTAATGCACTAGTAGTGCATCATGTGAGAACCTTATACTAACACATAAGTCAACGTATATTAAAGCGCTAAGTTCTACAATAGCGTCCCAAGGGATGCGAACGCACGAGTGATGTTGGGCCGACCGATCAGAAGAAAGATGGATTTTTGCACAAAAATTAGATATTTATACATGAAAAAGTATGAAAAAACATTAAACAAGGTATTTCTCTCTGACATGACATAAAAATATGTCCTACTTATAATGGGGAGTGTCAGTTTTTAAATTAAACCGATTTCTATACATGTATTCATCCAGGTGACTAAAAATAGCTTGGTTTTGAGAGCCATTTATTGTTCTTATTCTGTTTTTAATCTTTCCCAGAAACCTTCTATTCAATTAGTATGAGTGTCTGTGCTGGGATGGACGAAATCATCGGGATGGCTAACTCGGCTGTGTATATATTCTAAATCAGATAAAAGTAAGTTCAATGAGTCCTTTCTGAATTTGGGTGTTCAAACGTTGTTAGCTCAAGCACGTTCGCGATTGTATGTCTTCTGTCAAATGCGAATCTTGTTCCTTACACTGAGTGCGGAAGACTTCCAAACTGGTTCCAGCTTGATGAAGACGTGTCTCGCCTTTCCGATTTTGACTTTGACATCTTCATCCGTTTCGCATGTAGTTCAAACGATGCTGCCTAGGCAGATAATGAAGGAGGCAACCTCTGTAAGACCTCTCCCGTTGATGGTGATTAGTGCTGGTGGTTGCCGTTGTTGTTGCGGTCCGTTGGTTATCTTAATCACCTCCCTCTTCTCTATGTCCACTTGGAGTCCTGTTGCTGCCCCTTCAGCCAGTTCGTTGGTTTTCGCCTGCAAGTCTTCGAGTTTGTTTGACATTATACATATATCATCCACTCTCGAAATCCAGGTCTTCTAGAGTCTTCTTATCGCTGATCCAGCGTATTCCTGATCCCTCTCCCCCAACAGTCTGACGCATAACCCATTCTACTGCAATTAAGAGAATCATCGTTGGTGATAATAGGCAAACAGTCAGCCTATCTTACTACTGTGTTCACTTCGAACGCCTCGTTGAGTTTGCCGTTGTGGATCACTTGACACGTGGAACTGTCATATGGCTGTTGAATGAGGTTGGCAAAGAATTGAAATATGCCGTAGTGTTGAAGAAGTTTCCAAATTAATGCTCGGTCAACGATGTCTGTCGAAGGCCTTTCCGAAGTCGATGAAGTTGAGGTAGAGTGAGGTTTGACTGCCATTCTCTGCTTTGTCCTGTGATGATGACGCGTAGAGCTGCAATTTGATAAGAACATGATTTGCCTTTCCTGAATCCAGCTTGTTCCGGGGGGAGTTCTGTATCCAGTGCACTCCCTACTCCCTCCAGGATGATGCAAATTAGTATTTTACTTGGCGTGGACAAGAGCATTATTCCATACCGGTTCTTACACATACCTATGCCGCCCTTCTTTTGCGGTTTGACGAGGTAGCTCTTCTCTAAATCAGTAGGCATCTTTTCTTCTCTCCAAGCTTTTGAGCACATTTGCTGTCGTCTCTGGGGTCATCTTCAGTGCTTCGGCAGGAATGCCGTCTGGTCCTACTACCTTCCCGGCTGGAATTCAGTAGCTTGATCGCATTCAAGATTTCTTCTTCCGTTCCTGGAGTGGGGTCCACTGGCATTTCCGCGTGTGCCGTTAGTGGTATGTCTGGCATCGTTGCCGGTGGTGGTCGATTCAAGAGTCCTTTGAAGTGGTCAGGCCATTGTTTGATTTGTTTCTCCCCCTTGGTGATCAGGTTCCCTTGAGCATCTTTTATTGCTTTCGTCATCTGGGTTGATCTCTTCCCGGATAGAGACTTGGTTATCTGATATAGTGACTTGATGTCTCCTTTGCCTAGGGCCTCTGTTGCATCAGTTGCCGGTCAGGGTGTCGTAGAAATATCGTTTGTCTTTTCTAGCACTCTTCCTCACTTCTTGACTCAGTGAAGTGTACATTAAACTCGACTTCTCCTTCTGTTGCCCATCTTTTTATTGGGTCATCTTGTGTTTCATGATCCTCCTCTCCTCTCTTCTATTAGCTTCCAGGAAACGATTGACAGCCATTCCTTGTCCTTTGTCTTGCCTCTTCCTAGAAAAGTTGTAAACTTTTCCTTAAATATCGCCTTCAGAGAGTTCCAATGTTATTCCACACAGGTTTCCCCACTGATGCCACTTAGTGTGTCCGACTTTGCTCTGACGTTTGTATAGAAGGCATCCATTGTGGTTTTTCCTTTCGGTTTCTGAATGTTTAACTTAATTTGTGGCCTGTCTCCACTTGTTTTGACGTGTCTCAGCTTCACCTTGAAGGTTCCTTGAACTAGATGATGGTCTGAACCCACATCAGCTCCTCTTCTCGACATTTTATCCATCAGGCTGCGTCTCCACTTCCTTCAGTAGCATTGATATGAAATCGATCTGGTTTGTAGTATGTCTGTCAGGCGAAATCCACGTTGCTTTGTGTATATCATTGTGTTTGTACACACTCCCTCTGATCACCAAATCACTGAAAGAGCAGAAGCCTGCGAAAAATTCTTCGTTCTTATTAATTTCTCCGAGAGCCTCTCGACCCATGATGAGTTCTATTCCTGTATTATCAGGTCCCAGTTTGGAATTCATATCGCCCATGAAGATTTTGATGCCACCATTTGGGATATTATCCATTACTGTCTGTAGTTGTCTACGGAATTCTTCCTTCTCTCTTGTTCCGAGTTGTGCGTATCATTTAATAATTGTAACCTTCCTTCCTTTTGAGTTAATTCCAGCTTTCATGATCCTGGATGAAATTGGCTCCGACTGCATTAGAGCTTTGGCTGCCACTGGTGAGATCATGATAGCCACCCACTGCCTCAGTGTGCTCGTGGTTGTCGTCTGGGTGATCAGACTCGAGTAGATTATTGACTCGCCAGGTGACAATTTCGAGAGTACATATCCATTCCATCTGCTCTCTCAGATTCCCAGCACTTCTCTGCCATGTCTTCGCACACCTCTGGCTACCTGGGCAACCTTCACAGCTGGCTTTGTACATTGTACGGATATCCCATGTCCCCATTTGTATTCTTGATTTCTTAGAATGCACATGGATTGGCTGACCGGCTTCTCGAAAGCCTTCACCAGCCCGCATCATTTTGCCTCTCCGATTCGACCGAAGAATAAAACTTTTGTTATTTGAAGTTTTTGTATCTGTAAAATATTTTCTGTGTGCTGAAATTTCTCTAGCAGTTTGAAAGATTTATTGCTGGGGGATTGCTAGCCCCACGGCCGACCCTCCCTCTTTACCAGGGCTTGAGACCGGCTAGGAAACCGGCGAACTAGTTAGCTATGCCAGGTTTAGTTATGAACTATTCACAGAAAATGTTAAGACAAATGCGGTCTCATGGAAACCGACATAGCACTTGAACTACCAATTTAGATGGAGTTTCCCCAGAACACTCCTGCAGAGATAAAATTAAGAGCTGACTTGTCTTTGATACGCCGGGTACCCAGACTCCTGCTATGGTTCCCTTAATTTGGACATAATCTTAAACGTAGTATCCACTGTTTTCTGTGCACATGGTAGGGGTTTAGCTCCAGGTAAGTGAAATCCTAAACCAAACTCGGCCTTCAGTAATCGCGGTAAGGACGGAAGTGGAAGTGCTTCGCCTATTTTGAAGTGACTATGTCGTTACGTTCGAGTGTGCATTTCGAAGTACTTAAATTATTCTTTATTTGCTGTTCTTAATTTTTACGTAAATAAGACAGTTTTGCTGTTAACTTCAGTTCGCTGTACATTATTTGTCTGAGTTAACACCTTTGTTGGCCAGAGAGACTTTCTTCAGCCATAGATCTCTCTGAGTTTGAACACCGGGTAACCTTAAATTATGAATACTTAATGTATTTGTTAAGCACAACAATTTTGTAGTTTCTTCCACTTTTTGGTTCTTTGTATGATTCTTTTTAAAAAGATTTGGTCTTTTGCTTTGGCTTTCCTGTTAAAGTCTGTAAGTTCGTATCTTCCATCCGGTAGTTGCGGCAAAAGTGCTAAGCGATGCGAGATCCGGTTCATAAATCCAAGGGAAAAAGCGAGTAATGCACTAGTAGTGCATCATGTGAGAACCTTATACTAACACATAAGTCAACGTATATTAAAGCGCTAAGTTCTACAATAGCGTCCCAAGGGATGCGAACGCACGAGTGATGTTGGGCCGACCGATCAGAAGAAAGATGGATTTTTGCACAAAAATTAGATATTTATACATGAAAAAGTATGAAAAAACATTAAACAAGGTATTTCTCTCTGACATGACATAAAAATATGTCCTACTTATAATGGGGAGTGTCAGTTTTTAAATTAAACCGATTTCTATACATGTATTCATCCAGGTGACTAAAAATAGCTTGGTTTTGAGAGCCATTTATTGTTCTTATTCTGTTTTTAATCTTTCCCAGAAACCTTCTATTCAATTAGTATGAGTGTCTGTGCTGGGATGGACGAAATCATCGGGATGGCTAACTCGGCTGTGTATATATTCTAAATCAGATAAAAGTAAGTTCAATGAGTCCTTTCTGAATTTGGGTGTTCAAACGTTGTTAGCTCAAGCACGTTCGCGATTGTATGTCTTCTGTCAAGGAACTTAGCCCAAGTCCCTATTGTAACGGAACCGATAATTACGATGTACTTGTCTCGACTTCAAATCCAAAACACCAGTGGTTATAAGAAGGAAGTTATATTGTTTGGCAATTAAAGTAAAGACAATTACAAGATTTTATTCGTATTCTTCTGCCGTCTTCGAACTTGCACGCGATTGGACCATTCTCGCCTTCGAGTTGCCCACCAATGGCTGCCAGCTCCAACAAACAAACGTTCAATGTTCACGTCCATTGACATCTTCTTTATAAGCACTGTTTCGTCAATGTGAACGATAACACTGACTTCTCTCAGCGCTTGTGCAATATTGTTCATTTTCCATGATGCTAAATGTCGACAAAATTGGGACCACTGCACAGTAAACGCCAACGTATTTTCTGTCTGAGCGGCAGTTGACCTCACTCCGGACTTCAAAATCCAGTAATGGCAAAAAAGCAGTATATTCGTCCAAGAAAGTTTCGATTTAGCAAAGAAATTTCCCAGAAGACAATCAACTGAGTGTCACTTACCAGTACAAACACTTGTTCGTTTCCTACACTCCGTACATCTTAGTATATATCCATCAGTGTCCTGTGAATACGGTTGTAGGCTCATTGAAGCACTGCAACTACATATACGAGTACTTCCTACCAATCCATTATCCATACAGTATTAAAATACGTGATCTGTGAAATTTGCACCTGAACAGATGAACAGCATTCATTTTTGCGATAGAATAATCGTAGGTCTCTTCAACCAACCACTAGCATGCGTTTAAGGTCATTTGAGCATTCACACTCCTAGGAGGCTATTCTTTAAGTTCGCCACGAAATCAGGAAAACAAAACAAAATAAATCAAGAAGGGTTGTCTGAAGGAAAATAATGCAATGTGATAAAAATAGTTATAATAATATATCTTTTACGTGAAATGCATGCCATTTTTACAGGCACGATCAATTATGCTACAAATTACAATTGTGAATTAGCGTAGATGATCACTTTTTCAAAAGTTCAAATTTTTGAATTATAGTACTAGCAATCGGGACAGGTTCTTATAAACGTTAATTTGTGAATGTCTCACGAAGATCACCATCGAAGTTGAGCAACAACTCAAAATTCGTTCCATTTCCTGTCGCATATGCTGACCTGTAAGATGTCTGGCAAACTTGTGTATGGCCCATGGGGTGGCATCTTGACAAGAAGCTTAACAGGCTTGCAGATGGTTGGAGAAAAAGCGTTTTTTATAATCTAGATCTGTGCAGTCGTTATTGCCTTTTTAAGTTAATTTCTTTTTATATTGAGGATCTAAACTCATGCTTAATTCTCGAGCTGACAGAAATGCATGTTGTAACTACCAGCTGTGACATCCATCCGACCCTTCAGGCTAGACCAACTGGGCACTGAATAATCACAGTCCTAGTGAGCCTTTGTGGGTGACGGAGTGGCAGTGATACCAGATATCAATATATTATATTTTCACTCAGAAAGAATAGAACTTAGGCACCGTGGCATAGCTATAATAGGCAATACTTTTATCCGATAGAACAGGCAGTGGTAAATTTTTATTTATTGATAATAATAATTCATTTCTTGAACGGAAACAAGCCATTTTGCGGGCATGAAGATATGCACACTGTTCAGAACTGATAGAATATATAATATGATTTGTGAATTTAAATTTCGATTGAACACTGGTTTATCTGAGAAAAACACTGAAAACAAGTACAAATAACCAAATAGATAATTTTTGAAATCTGCTTTCCACCTATAAGTTATAAGATATAGCGTTAAATCTAAATTTTAAGTGATTATATACCTATTGCATGCCATTTTCACTCTGGAATTAAAAATGATTAAGCTAGCAGTAGGACGTAAGTAGCATTTTGGTGCAGGTGATGGAGTGAAACATAAGAGATGCAGAATGAACAATAATTACCAGTGAATGATTCTCAAAGTATCCGAAAGTCTGTAAAATTCCAAAGTAGCTGGTAAGTATACGATAATTGTGACCTTTCCAGTTGTACATGAGACCAACTTTGAACTTGTCAGCAGATTTCTTGACGAAGGTGGTTCTGTTACTCACCAGGTGTGCTATCACTATTCTAAATAACCAAAAAGTGTAGGTTCTAGTGATCCCAACGCTCCTTTGTTTTATTCCAGTGGCTTAATGGTCTAGGAGCTCGCCTCGCAACCAAAAGGTCCGAAGCTCGAACTCCCGTGGGTGCGTACTGACGAAGAGTCCGAAACGAGGACGAAACAACTGCTCAGTAATCCCAACGCTCCATTTGAGTAACACCTACGTAGAGGATAGCATCACTGTATCAATGCCTTCGTTGAAGTCAGTACCTTTGATTAGAGAAGAGACAATAAAACCTCAAGAGAGGTTCAGAAGTATATAGTAAGTGTTAATAATTCAAAACATACAACAAACATGGAGTTCATCGTTTTTGTTTTTAATTTTGTCGATAGTTTTTAGAAATATAATTCTATAGTCTTTCCTGCTAACGATTAATTTAAGTGAAAAAAAGGTAACTTTACGTACTTATATGGGGTGATGGTAAGTATATTTTCTGAAAAAGGAGTTAAACCCTTAATTCAAAATGCGTGAAATACGCAGAAGAAATGCGAGTGCCTGGGAATATCTACTGTTTTTCTGATATATGCAGTTAGGTGTCTCTCTAAAGTAGCTAACTCATACCAAGTACATGCATTTAGGGAGTTTCTTATTTAAACTTCTACATATAGTCAATTTTCAACTTCTGTTTGTTTTTAGTTATTCATTTATTTTGTTGAACTCATTCAAACTCAGGGGCCTTTGCCATAGGGCTCTGTCCCACAGATAAGGGTGGTTCTCATATTTCCCCACCATCTTATCCGCTGAATAGCAATCACCACTCTCCCACCTTTTAATGTTCAAGTCCCTGGCGAAATGCTTCTTTTTTAACCTGATGCTGTATTGAGCAGAATCTGATATTCATAATTAAAGTAAAGTGGTTTGTAACTCAGATTCTGTTTATATAATTTCACCCTTTGGTTTTGTTAGTGGTAACATCACTTAGGTTATCAGGACATTGGGATTTAGATAAGTGTAGGAAAACTCAACCCGGGTAACAGCTAGCTTGGAGAAAACTCGGCAATCGCAATGCGCATACAATTAATTCATATGGTGCTACTAAGTTATATTTATGAAGATTATTGGTGTTAAGTGGAGGGGTTGATCCACCAATCTTAGTCCATTGACTCTATACTGAGGATATGCAGTAGAAATCACGCACCGCAAGTACCAATAATGTGAAAAATACCATTACCAACAGAGTCAAAGGATAGAGAAATGGTCGAACTATATGTATCGAATGTGGAAGTTGCACGAACACCTTGAAATGATTGTGGGCGATTCACTGCTCCCCAGACGTCATCAGCGCACAGAAATGTATCACTTATCAGGTCAAATTATTCTATCATTGAACTGTTCTGCTTTTAAAGAGAATTCAAGATAGAGAAGGTAGGGCGCTGCTTGAGTGAATGCTATTTTGTAAGCAGTTCATCCTGAGTTTACTTAGGTATCTCTAAAAATGTGTCTATATGACTATAACTTCAGCTACGCTTCTTGTCGTAAGTTACTGTTCAATCACTCTAAGCTCCTCGGCGACTTGGTGTCTGCCGAGCAGGTTTTTGTGGTTTGTAGCCGCATGGGCTGTTTTCCAGTTCAACAACGTTCTCAATTGCTCTTCAGGAAAGCCTTTTAGGACTGAGGAAAAGACCTGATATTTATTTGATAAGGTTTTATAAGTGGCTGGTGGTGCAATGCAAACTACTTCCTGCGTTTCGGACAGCTCAGCAAAGGGAAGAGGAGTAACCACTTTCTTGGGAGGTATGTCAATAAAGATGGAGAATATCAACATCTCTAAGTAATCGCAAGATTGATATTCTCCAGTTATGGGGCATGAAATTCCTTTTCTAGTAAAATAATTTGTCCTTCAAACAAGATACTATCCCTAGTCATAGTAAGTCGCTGATTTCCAAATGCCACACTTTTCAGGAAAAAGTATTATATAGCATACTGTCGAATGCCCTAACTCGAACCAGAGGCGACAAAGAAACAGGGAAGTTATGATTGTATAGTGGTACTGGTAACTGACGCTTTAGGTGAAATCACACTCAAGACAACAATTTCAGGCCTAGTGTAGTATGTTTCTTCTAATATAGTCTTCTTCCATCGTTTTTGAGACGAAACAAAGTAAAGCTGCTGGTCTATTCCTCTGGATTTCGGCTATGTTTTCCTAAATTTTGACAGACGCTGCCTATTAAAAGTAGCCGAGGAAATCTGAAGAGTGGAAAGTAAGGAATGTTTACAGACTATTTGGGAATCGATCATCTTATTTTTCCAGACAAGGCCCTGGTGGGTTGTTTGCAGCTAAGTTTTAATTTATCTTAAACGCAACAGCATTTGTGAAGCTAGATTTAGTCAAAAATCGCACTGATAGCTTTGAAATCTGGTTTGATTTTCTGTTATCTAACTAACCACAAGAATCATCAAAAGGCTCGAGTGGCTACATGCTAGCAAGACATATCACAATGAAACTTTTAGTGAAGCACTCCTTTTCGGCTTGTCAACTTTTGTTCAGCTGTGCGCCTTCATATGCTTCAATAAATAGCCGGCTGTTTCCTGGCGACTTTTCGTCTTGAAAGCTCATACGCGTATACATTATCTGCATTTTGAGGAATACTGTGGGCCCTGGTTTGTATTCTACCACGGAGTTACCCTAGTGACAACGCATTGAATTTCAAGAGATATTTTGCATGCTACACAGGTTGCGAAATACAGTTTTTGGAATTTGGTGTCGTCACAGATACAATGTCAGTGATATTTTGATTATTAATGCCATTCATCTTAACAAAGAGGCTGTTTATTAAGAGTCACAATCCACTACCCTGCGGATCGCTACTACTCCTTGCTTTTTCACTGATGAAGAGGAGTGCTGTGTTTAATCAGCCATCTCCTGATAACCAATTTAAACTGTTCTGGGACCAAATCACTGCAGTTAAGTCCCCATCCATTCCTGTCAATTAATCACTAATTAAAGTGTGGATTTACTCTACTGAGCAGCCAGCATCACAGGGAATACTTTTGTTAAGTCTATTGTCATCGATGCATTTAACAAACGCCTTTAAAATACCCTCTAGAGCATTAGGTGGATGTATGTGGGTCCTAAAACTGGAATATTGAAATTTCCAGTAGTAATATTCTGATTATACCCGGTGTGTGTTCTTTAAGCTGTATGGTGCAATCTCGAAGTTTTTATATACTTTCTAGGCAACTTCAGTGAGGAATTCAAGATGAAGTGGTTACATTTGATCATCGATTATGTGTTGATAAGTTCAAGTGATCGGTCCTTAAGCCTCCTCGGATCAGAGAAATTTATCTTTCAAGTGCGAGTGTGATCTGTAGCTGAAATGTCAATAAATGCATTCAACGGTGTTGCTACAGTAAGGTGACAGATTTCCTAGGACAGACGTCAGTGTGAAAAACCTGTGCAGTATTGTTTAGAGACAATTTTTTATTTTGATTACAGATTGATGCCACACTGTATTTTCAGTACAAGTATGGAATTTTCAGCATGGATATCGGTAGCCCAAATTTTGTAGGCCGACCTTGATATCGGGTATGCGTCGGCAGGGGATCATGTGCATGGTCGGCGAGAGTCCTAACCACTGTGCTCTACTACTAGAAAAGACTTTTTGGTAGTCCAACAAGTTTTAAGTAGTCAACTAAGGCCTCACTCATTATATTTTTAATTTATCCGACACATACTTGGGTTTTTTTTGTTAATGCGAAGGCAATATTTCTATATTTCTTAATGTGCTCCATTGAACGACTAGCTGTCAGATTGTACTCACTAAATAATGTCAGAGAGGACAATAACCATGTAATTTCACTATAAATCAAATTCATGTAATGTAAATAATACTTATCCATGCCTGTACAACTGGTGTGTCCTACATAGATAGGAAATATATATATAACCTTTTTAAATAAGGGAGTCCAAATAAAAGCATACATAGTCAAATCTGACAATTAGGGAACACCACGAAACATGACTTTTGTGAATTTCAGCTCGCTAAAATCTTTCCCTAAACAACCCCGCCTTTTTGAAAGCCCAAAATTCTGGTGTCTTTCTATTCTCCAGAGAGATTACATACAAGGTCAACTAGAAGTCAGAGTAGATAGCTCCCCAATGACCTCCCAATTTAATAAAAGAAGGAGGTCAGCTAATTATTCTGTGATAATATGAGTAGGTCGACGTAATGTTCAAGGCCACTACTGAGTGTTGAAGTTCACGTTGGCCATGATACTTAACACAAAACGGAAATGGAAGACCGCAGATACCTTCACCGCTAGCTTGTGTTTTTGTGTCGTACGTTGCTTTCCGCGCGCATTCCTATTTCTGCATTCTAAACTAACTGTAAGGCAGTCATCTGATACGAAGCATGTAGGCCAAAACAAAAAACACCTAAGAGAAACCTAAGAGACCACCAATCACTTAGAATCCAAGGTATTAATAGTGACGGGAGAATTACATGGTGCGTATTGGTTTCAAATGCGACTGAGGGCTAGCTTAGACTTATTTCAAGATTTTTGCTTCTTCTCTTCTGGATGTTTATATGTACCTCCCGAACAAAACAAAGCATTTAAAAACTGCATCCACTTAAAAGCAGTTCTTCACCCATGAAATAAAGGGACAGTTAAGTGCTGGTCACGTTCAAGAAAACTGGACCTGTGCAAACTGTCATGCTTTCAGTCTACGAAAATTCGCCTGTTAATATTTTTTCTTGTAACAGATGCCTACAGTCTTAACTGCTGTAGAGTGAGACATGAAAATACATGTTAAAAGAACCTACGTATAGCTGGAAATGTGAGATTTTGTTGATGAAGACATATTGTTACTACAAATACTCGTAAGTGAATATAGAAAAGTGTGTATTCTGAATGGCAAAAATGGTCGAAATCCAAGCAAAAGATTACAAATGTAAGTTTCAGCCACGGAATTATGGAACTCCTCAGAACTCCAGAAGTTGGATTACTCACTTTGGGTGACTCTAAACTTTAGGAACCCAAAATAACCTTGATAATGGATGACCTCGATGAATGGCCTTGAGCAGGCAATCATCTGTTTCGCAATGCATGCTGTACATCGTTTGCGATGCAAATTCGCTCCAGAGTTTGTTTTCGATTACTGTTTAGAGAACGGGCTGATAGCGAGATCGAAAACTTGCCAGTGCGGAGGTGTTATGCATATACAAAGATACACGAAATGCATCGACGGTTATGTTTACCGTTGCAGGGAATGCAGATGCAGAAAATCCATTATCCAAAGTTTAGTGCTACCGGGAACAGCAATACATACGGATGAGTGGAGTAGTTACAGCCAATTATCAAATCTCGGCTATATTCATGAGGTTGTCAACCATACAACCGGATTTATAAATCCTTTCAATCGAACTCATACTAATTCCATTGAAAGTTTCTGGAGTCATCTCAAAAAACGGATAAGATCGGTGGACGGATCAAGAAATCCAATGATTTACAGTTATCTCGACGAGTTTATGTATAGGACTTGGTTTAACATGACTTTAAAGACTCCTATGTCTAATTGGGACTTTTTTTGCAACATATACGAGAACGCTATCTTTTGTAACTATTTTTTAACATTGCTTTACTTGTATATAAACGATTTATTAAAATTATGCGCCGTTCATTTTAAGCCTTCTGATTGGTTAAAATTGTCCTTGTCTAGGTCATTTGTCCGTTCGTTCGTTTGGGTTCCTAAAGTTTAGAGTCACCCTGGACATTTAAAAAAGTCATTAATTTTTCGTGAGATGGTGTCTGGCAGACTGCATACTTTGTTTGAATCAACTAAATGACATAAATTTCTTATTTAAAAATATAAGACTTTCTAATATATATATATATATATATAAGACTTTCGCATACTGGGTGTTTACCAAATATAGTTGTGGTGTTTAGAAATAAGGCGGCACATCGAAATGGAATAAGTCAAAATTGTATTGTGTATCGTGTCAGTATACGTGTACGGAAAATAAAGTTATGCAATCTTTAAAATACAAGCATTCTGCTATACTCTTGAAATTTATTGGCCTCACTTTCATACAGCAAGATAAATTGTCATAATGGGAACTTTGCAGTCTTATACACTATGATATACGAAGGTAGCTTCTATCCATGTGTTATATTTGCTCCGAGGATCTTAAGGACAATATTGATGTGTCGTATGTCGCTCATGATATGCACGTGTTCAGCTCCCGGTAAGACGTAATATTTGGTGCCTGGCCAGTACTTACAATATTCCAAACTGCGAATACTGACAGTTCCATCTCCATTACCAGGAACTAATAGTGGTACCTGGTCTGGGAAACCGTTATGAAATAGATTAGGTGGAGAATAAACAAGTTTATCTGTAGTACTCAAATTTGAACCATGGATGCAGTGAATTTCATCAATACCACTTGGCATTTCAAGTCCATCGACAAGAGAATGAGTGTCCTTCCACATTCTATATCCTGGGACAAAAAGAATTAAGAAGAGATTAATAATGCGACAGAAACAATTCGATAAACTATTGTTTCTTATAGGGTAAATTTCGCACTTACCGGTTAATGATTATGTTGGACTGACATGCTTTGCTTCTGTTGGCATATCGGCTTCTCGTGTGGAAGCTTCATTGATGCCTGAGTATTAGCGCGGCGTTCTTTTGATGGTGGCGAACTCTGATTCCTTCCTGTTTTAGACACTTCACCGGATGCACTCTAATTCACAGTGACTGGTAATGGTATTCCGACTTAGACGCAAACACTGCACCCATCGTATCAACACTAAGACATTATCTACTTGCCCACAAGAGCCACGTTTTGTGAGGTGTTGTTTACTTATGGGTTGATTCATCGTTCTTCGCTGCCCAATGGATGATACTTCGGGGTTTTAAACTATAAGTGCAGGAATTGAGTCTTCATGGTTCATCTGGTTGACGATTCCAAAGCGGAGAGAAACGCACATCCTAGACGCTGCTCCTATACACCACCACCAAAACTATCAGATAAATAATTCATATCTTTAATTGCGTAATTTTATCGATCTTTGTTTAAGTAGAGTAAATTTATGCTGTGGAGACATAGTTTGTAGGAAAATCCAGTTTACCATTTTCTGACACCCATCATTTCCGTCACTAACTTATAGTAAAAAAGCCAGTGCCAAAAATTCAGCATCCAATTTCAGAAACAAAACAGCTGATTGGGGAAATTACCAGTTTTATCAGAGTGTAAAATTAAACAAAAAAGGGAAGAGCAAGTACTTCAACGAAGAGTTCCTCTGCAGTGACGTTATTCAAATAACTGTACAAATGAATTTATATGCATGGCATTCACAACGTATTCATCAGATTAGTAAATTCGTCATGGCGATCACAAAATATTTGCGAATGGCAAAGAGCTTGCGAAATGCGACCGAAGATGTGTGGACAAGCTGACATCAGTGCACTGAACTACGGAATCAGTTCATGTGACATTGATTGTTATTAATTTATTAATGGGAAGGGAGGGAAAAATATGGCGATTAAGAAACTGGGAAATCAATTAGGAAACGTAAATGAAATGAAAACATTTTGTCATACACTAATGACCAGCTAGAAAAATTCTTTTCTTTCTTTTCTTTTATTCCTTCACGTTCCCCAGTGGAACATAGGGCTTCAAGCTAGAGGCTTGAAGTTTCTGTAGCAGTGTTTATTTTTACAAGATGGGGTTGCAAGCCTCATGTCCAACCTTTCCTCTTCACCAGTCATTATTGGCTTAGTGAAGTAAAGGAGTGCGCCGGCCGGGGGTCGAACCCCGGACCATGTGCATGGTCGGCGAGCGTCCTAACCGCTATGCCACCGACGCACTAGCTAGAAAAGTAAGCAAAATATATGGCCACCATGAGTAATTTTATAGAAAGTTTTCAAACCACTTGCCACAAAGAGATGTAAATGTCTTGTTAGTATCAGTATCGACAAGATTTAATATTATTAAGCCAGTGAATTCACTACAAAACTTGTTTAGTCGTGTGACCAGTTTAAATAGCCTTAACAAAGTACTCGAAAGGGTAAATATGCATGAAAAAGACTTATACAACCTTCCTAGGCTTTGTAACTGAACTGCAGAACTAATTGTGGATGGTCTTCGTATACAGTGAATTTATACACTTCGTCGTTCACTTGTCTGGATACCGATTTCTACTGAAAACGTCCTACATAGTGCATTTATCTTGACTAAAATAGCAGAAAAATCTAATCACTTGGCCAAATAGGTTTTTCGCTTAAACAAAATGAAACTGTAAGGTGAATATGTCGTCTGAATATTCCATCTGTGCTTTCTAATCTGTCTCTGCCTTTATTAACAAATCGGTGAATAAAATACTGCCAGTGTATCTTTACTCAGATGGTAGGGCTGTTGCCGAATAGGCGCACATATTTCCATCGGGTCACCTGTGCCCTATGAAGAGTTTGGTGTGTCATCCATATAATAAAGTTCTGACTAATGACACTTACTGATAATTATGAAATTGAAGTAGTAGGGACATTGTGAAGCTACCTAAACCTGAAAATTGAAGAGAAAGTGTGTATTTATTGTGCGACTTAAAAAGCAGAAAAGATTCCTCCTTCGATGTTTCAGTTTTTCTGACCAGTGAATAAGAACCTCACGTTTTACTAAAGATAAATCAAACAAAATTGTCACACTGATTGAATTCAGTCAAATAAGTTAATTGATGATATTTAAGAACAATCGAAAACCCAAGACTGATAGTGATACTAAAGGTGAACTAATAATGCATAGCATATTCGTAATTGCCGAAAACCTGCAAGTGATTGGTTCAATGGAATCAACAGTGGCCACATAAAAGCAGTAATGAATAAAATTCCAAATGTAATGTTGACACGAGAAATATCATATTGTATTGTGTAAAAAATAAGTGCATCTAATCAAGCAATAATAATAATGAAATGAAAATTAATTGATAGTAATCACGCTGAGGATTAGTCTCTATGGTTACAGTATTTACTTGGATTTGTTTGAAAACCTTTAAATCACTTGTCGTCCAGACGGAAGCAACTAGTTCAGCAGACTGATGAAAGCGATAACACATTATCATGTGAACAGAAGGAGACATTATATGACCAACTTCTTATTCTATTACAACAAGGATACTTTGTGCACAACCTATCGATGCGTGAGTCTGTCATGTAATAACTCACTCTGAAATAGTCATAAAACAGAAGACTAAATGAGAGTTATAATAATGTGGTGATATAAGGGAATTTGTTAATACGACCAGTTTTTATGTTACCACTTGATTTTTTTATCGAATTCTATTTTTCATGATTGTCAAATTACTCGCTGCCAGGCACATTACTTAGGATGACGTTTTAGGAATTAAATAGTTGTAAAAAATGATGGTCATTGTCTTCTGTTATCCAGTGGTTATAAAACCACAGTGCTTGATGTGCAAGTGGCTCCTTTTTTTAAACTTGCGAACGAGTTACTCATGATAATTGTTTATTCTGAAAAATATTTTCAAATAAATGAATTATATTTATCGATGATATCGAGAATGCATCAAAAGAAAGTAGAAAAAGAAAAACAACAAGAGAATCCGTTTGCTTACCAACTGTGTAATTTATGTCATTGAAAAAGCTTTCATAGTCAGCTGTACTGTAATTTTTTGTCGGTGTGATAATAAGTGGTTCTGAGGCTGGCCATAAACGGGCATCTGGGAACATGAATGTAAGCGAAGGCATAGAACGCTGGACGTAACGGAAACTCAGTGGACTACGTAAAAACACCCCGAAGTTATCACCTGAAAAGTATGAAATTTAGGCATTTTTAGACAAAAATGTGACTGAAAAATAAAAAATGTAGCCAGGAGATAAAGATTCTAGGGTTTTAACAAATAGTAAATCGGTGATTACAAGTTTATTCGCTCTTCATCAGTACCATCAGTGTGACAGCATATATGTTCCTAATAATTACATCTGCAAATTAATTATATTCAGCACCTGTATAAATGCAGGTGTAAGATTGCCATATTAAACGGAATATGGAGCAAGAGGAGAACTCCTCCATACTGGTGTAGTGATGCTTGGGTATAGAATAAATATTGAACTATCTTGTGAGAATGTTGCTATCATTCATTGATATTACTACCACTTAAAAATCACCTAATCACATACATAGGCAGCTTTTTAATACAATAAAGAGCAGTCATCTGAAGAAAGATTTGAATAATGATTAAGTCAAATGATGTGAGAGTTCAGACTTATTAGGCATTTTTAATTGTCCATCCATACCATATCCGATATAAACGAAAGATTTTTATTACAAACCAACCGAATACGCTTTTCGGTTTAAAATATTATTGCCCTAATATTTTCGTATCCTTTTAATTTCAGTGGAGATTTCAACCTGAATGATCATCAAACCTGATTACTTTGGAATTTTCTTGTTTCGCTACATCCCAAGTGGAACAGTGCGCTTCAAGTTTTTCAAGTCTCAGTAGCGATGGTAACGTTGTCGGCATGTTGCATTGCATAATACTTAACTTTTAAGCTAAATAACAATTGACAGAATGTTATTGTCCCAACTGAAGCACACTGGGAATCCTCACGATGATTTTCCTCATTTTTTAAAATGAAATACAGAGAAATAGGCCTGAAAAGTAATCAGAGATGGGCTGGAATGAAAGACAAAACGATTGTAACTGAATGATCAAAGCAGCATAAGACAGAATAAATCTGTTGGTTGGAAAATTCTGTAAGCTAAAGGATTTAAGCAGACCACCTTTCGGTGCAATAAGTGTTACCGTGTCTGGCAAACTGAGGTATTCCTCTCACTTTACTCGTGTATCCAGCTTCTGGAAAATGACGATTATAAGTGCACAACAGGTATTTAAATCCAGATAAATGATTAACAGGTTTCATGAGGATATCAAAATTGTCAACGCGCCAACAATACCAACGACGGGGTCAGAGCTACCAGTGAACACCAATCCCCCGACGAAATCAGAAGTCCTGAAGGCAATCAAGATGCTAAAAGCTGGAAAAGCAGCAGGACCAGATGGAATCCCCGCAGAAGAATTGAAAATGGACTCAGAGACAATAGCGGACTTGATGACGCCACTACTGGAGAAGGTGTGGAAAGAAGGCAAAGTACCCGAGGATTGGAAGAAAGGATACTTATTCAAACTAGCAAAGAAAGGAGACTAAAGTCAAAATACTAAGCCGCATCATCCAGGAGAGAATCAAACAAGCTCTGGATGAAAAACTTTGACCGGAACAGGCTGGATTCAGGAGAAACAAGTCATATATTGATCAGATCGCCACATTACGGATCATCATTGAACAAAGCTTGGAATAGCAGTCACCTATCTATCTCAACTTCATCAACTTTGAAAAGGCCTTCGACAGCGTCGATCGTGAGGTGCTTTGGCAACTACTTCGCTACTACCAAGGGGTGCCACCGACAATTATACATCTCATCCAACAGCTGTATGGCAATACCGCATGCCAAGTAATCCACAACGGGAAGCTTACGGAATCCTTCGAAGTGAGGACAGGAGTAAGACAAGACTGCCTACTATCGCCAATGATTTTCCTTATTGCAGTAGATTGGATAATGCGACAAACAACGAGCAATGAGGAAACAGGCATAAAATGGACTCATACAAAAAACTTGGAGGATCTGGACTTCGTCGATGATATATGTCTGATTTCCCACAAACTGGAAGACATGCAAGCAAAAAGGCAACAAGTTGACAGAAGAAGCATCAAAGATAGGACTTCAGGTGAACATAGAGAAAACAGAGGTGATGAAGATTCCTGGACAACACCACCACCAGCAACAACAACAACAACAACCAACAATCAGCCAGCATAAATGGAAGGAACCTGAAAGAAACAACCTCTTTTACCTACCTGGGAAGCATCGTTTCAACTACAGGCAGACGGAACTGACGAGGATATCAAAGCAAGAATTAGAAAAGCAGGAAAGGCTTTCACTACTCTCAAGTCTGTGTGGAGGTCAACAACACTCAGCATCAAAAATAAGATCCGGATTTTCAACTCCAATGTGAAGTCAGTGCTACTATACGGATGGATCAGAGACTTGGCCAGCGCGTCATAAAGAGCATCTCAAACAAATTACAGACCTTCATTAACAGTTGTCTCCGCTCAATACCACTCAAGATCAGATGGCCGGCCAGAAAAGATCAGCAACAGAGATCTCTGGCAATGAGCGAACCAACACAGCAGGAACCGACTGTGAAACAAATAGGCAGGAAGAAATGGAGATGGATTGGCCATACTCTGAAGAAACCATCAAGTGACATCACTAGACAAGCCACTGCTCGGTTGGAACCCGAAAGGGAAGCGGTGAGTTGGTCCTCAGTGAGAGGGTGACTTGGAGGAGGTCATGTGAAGACGAGAGAATGAAAGCATGTGGGCAGACTTGGAGCCAGGTGAAGACTCTAGCAGAAAACCGAACGCAATGGAGACGCACGGCTGAAGCCCTATGTTCCTCTAGGAATTAAAGGAAACAATAATAATAATAATTGGTGATTTTAATTATTTGCTAGTTTTTAGCGCAACATTGTTGTTGTCCATTCTCACTGTACCTAACTGTTAGCTGGCTGATACAATTAATGACTTCGTATTGATATAAATTTCAACTGATTCATGAAGAAGAATGTCACTTATGTGGAAATGATTGATCTCACTAGTGGCTGGGTTTCTGTTACGCAATAGTTACGATATGATGGAGATGAATACGCACTGTTTGAGGTTGTTTATGTTTTGAATTCTCTGAGATCAACAATCATTGAACATCAGGTTACAGGTACTCAAAAATACTTAGGTTGTAGTTGATTCTGTTTAGTGTATGATTTCATGAAAAATCTCAGTGTGCAACGAAGGAGAACTAAATGCTTAGAAAATTTCGTCTAGTGATTGCTGTTACTCCCAAATGGCAGTCTTTTATCCATCATTCTGAACTACCCTTTCAATGTTCACTCTTGAAATAAATGCTGTAGTCTGACATGAGATGATATGGATTTCGAGACTAGGCAAGATCCTGTTATGCGTTGAACTAGGTCAACAGGAGATCCCCAAGAGTCTAGAACGGTCATTAGAAGACATGAATATGATAACAGCTTTATTCCAAACAGTACTTTTGGTGTAAATATGGAATTTTCAGCATGTGGTACAGTACAGTCAAATCATTAGCCTACTTAACAAAATTGGCTTCATCAGAATGGGACAGGTTATGTAAGAAGAAAGAACACAGAAAAGCAGAAAGAACAGCTCCTTGGGGGACATCAGCAAGAATAAGTGAAGCAATGGAGGACTTCCCATTGTAAACAGTGTACTGTTTTCTAACAAAAAAAAATAAGAATGCAACCACTTATTAGTCCAGCAATCTACCTTTGTCGCAGCAAGCTTGTTTAACAAAAGATGCCTAGCTACTCAGTTGAAGGCAGATGTGTAATCTAGGAAGGCACACCGAACAAATTTGGCACCTCTGTCTAAACTGTAGAGAGTATTATGATATAAGACGAAAGGGGCATCTTAAGTGCGCCTACTATGTTTATAAGCAAACTGATAAGGGTCGTTAAAAGTCATCAATGAAGGTTCAAAGTTAGGTAAGATCAGTTTTTCCACTATTTAAAAGACGGTGGAATAATGGCATTGGGTTTAAACTTTACACTTGGTTCACTTGATAATTTAGGCACAGGCACAATTTTAACGTCTTTCCAAAACGTAAGCACTGTGTCAGTGAAAAACGATTCATTAAAAAGGCCAGTAAGAGGGTGACATAAAATGTCGGCACATTGTTTGAGGATGCATAATAGCTGGTACGCCATCTGGACCAAGGGACTGGGTAGGTTTCAGGGATTTGAGACACTTGGAGAAATCGTTTGTGTTAAAACCGGAGAAGCGGTCATCATTTGCACTTGTAGCATTTGAGGTCATAACATCAGCTAGACGACATATGAAGGACATATTAAAAGCACCATTATCAACTGAAGAAGGATCATTATTTATTTGCTTACCCCTAGTGAGATTCTTAAATAGCTTACACATATTTGATGAGGTCTTGCATGATAAGAACTTTTAATCATAGAACATATTTAATCTCTATATTTCTGATTTAATTAGAATGTTCAGTCGCTTAACACCAGGATTGTGTTTCATTTTGCATAACCTTTCTTTTTCTCAGCGAAGTTTTTTGACCTGAAAAGAGGAGAAGCTGTCAAATCTTAAGGAGATATGGGAGTAACATCTATGTTTTGTTTCCTTGCCAAGGTTCAAGAAGGCTCTTTTTGTACAGCTTCCCGTATATTTTGCGCAATAGACGAATGATACAATAACCAGAATTAAATAGTGGGGCTGTTTTTCGAGCTTCAAATATGCCGCAGTTATTTTTAAACACTAGATCAACAGTATCTTCTAGTCGTGTTGAAAAGCTGACAATATCTTGATGGCCTAATGATGTAAGGAAACTCTAGTCACAAGAAATGAAGTCACCAGTAAAAATGATTGAAAACTAAATAGTAGTATGCACTCCTATCGAGTTTTATATGTAGAGGTAACAGAAGGGATTTATAAAATTAACAGGAATTTGTTTAACATAAAACATGAAAAACTCGATGAGATAATTTGGTTAGTAATTAAAGATATCATTTACAATTATACTTCGCTTACCACTAGCTTCAACTTTTAAGGATTTAACAGATCCACCAAACGGACAGCTGGAAAAAATGACTGATTTAATATATTTTCTTTTCCAAGAAATTGTGCGCTGCTTTAAAAACGCTAAGGCATATAAGCATCCCATACTATGTGGATGTAGAACAACACGTCGCTGTTTCGCATTTTCATAGGTTTCTTCGATTAGTAATCTTAGATTTTCAAAAAACTGAGCATTTTCGTCTAAGGAGTAGGAAGAAAATACGAGTGTATACTTTTTTAATGAAAAATGGACAAATACTTGGAGCCTTTCTAAAGTCATATGGTGCACCTCGCATTGTGAAGTTTGACACATAATATGGATCCTTCTTTAGGACATAGACTAAAGAACCGAAGTATTCTGAGAAAACATTTGGTGTTTCATCTAAATTTTCAATTGACCATGTTTCACCCCATCCAGGAAAGATTATTTCAACTCCTTCAGTATCTTCAGTTCGACCAGTTATTGGATTATAATTCAACCTATGAAAGGGATTAGATTCTATGCTCCAAAAAAGTGTATATTTATATAAACCAACTTAAAATAATCAGAAAAGCGTTTAATGAAAACAAAAAATTTCATATTTAACCATAGCGGTAGAGGTTGGCGACTAGGATCATTTTTGAAGACTGCAAAAGCTTGACTACCCGCAGTACCAGGGATCATAACAAGTGGATACTGTTGTCCATTGTTTGTTGGCGCCGATTCAACTTTTCCGTTCACTCTAACATAATCATTGATAATGAATAAGATAAAAAATATTAATAACTAATATATATATTAGTCGTCTTTTTGGCAAGACAAAAGCAAACCTACTGAATTCGAGTGTAGAGGGAATATATTCATGTCTCCAATATTAAAAATAATTTGTGCAGGTTACATATATATATATATATATATATATAAAGTTATTAGATGTACGTCAGCTGTTGAGTTTTATGCATGTGTTTAAATTCAAAGTAGACTTCGACTATTAACTTTGATCTTCTTTCTGGTAGTGATTTATTTTTCGAACAAGAAAAGAGACTTTAATGTTAATCTCTGAAAAATTGTAGCATTTATTGTTAAACTTTGTTATTATTATTATTATCATCATCACTATTATTAGAATGCCTAAATCGATTCAAGTTATCTTTACCAAAAAACTCTAATCATTGCTTAAAAACTTATCACTAGGTTATATCTGATTTTCATTAATGAGAGAGACAAAGTTCAGCTTGTAAATAAGACGGTATACTCATATTTAGTAAAGGTTTTTGTTAGCTATCATCTATTAAAACACCTTTTTATTATAGTGGAATTCAACAAACATAAATGTTAAATAAAAGGCACATATGTATTATGTACACTGAGTATTAATTAATGCACGGGAAATAGCAGAGTTGCTTGCCGATTGTATAGTCCAAGGTGGAGTTTCACTGTATTATAATTTATTATTGTTCCCTTGGGTTCCTAGTGGAACATAGGGCTTCAACTGCACGTCTCCACTTGCTTCTGTCTTCTGCTGTACTTTTCACTTGCATCCATGTTAGTACATACTGTTTCAGCCCCTCTTCACACGATCTCCTCCATGTCACCCTTGGACGTCCCACTCACCGCTTCCCTTTCGGGTTCCACTCGAGAGCTTGACGCGAGATGTCACCCAGCGGCCTCCTCAGCGAGTGTCTAATCCATCTCCACTTTCTCCTGCATATTTGTTGGGCGATTGGTTCTTGTTTTGTTTGTTCCCATAGTTTCTTGTTGGTGATTCTTTCCGGCCATCTGATCTTGAGTATAGAACGAAGACAGCTGTTGATAAAGGTCTGCAACAGGCTGTTGGAAATATTCTTTGTGACCCGCCAAGTTTCTGATCCGTATAGCAAAATTGACTTGACGTTTGTATTGAAAATCCGAATTTTGTTGTTGAGTGTTGCTGAGTGACGAAGATTTCCAGATTGGTTTCAGGTTGATGAATGTGTTTCTCACCTTCCCGATTCTCAATTTGACATCCTCGTCCGTTCCTCCTGTAGTTGAGACAATGCTCCCTAGATAAGTGAATGAATTAACCTCTTTCAAATCCCTCCCGTTGATGGTGATTGGCACTGGATGTTGCTGCTGCTGTTGTTGTTGGTGGTTGGTTATTTTCATAACCTCCGTCTTGTCTATGTTCACCTAGAGTCCTGTCTCTGCTGCTTCTTCGACCAGTTTGTCGGTTTTCGCTTGTAAGTCTTCGATTTTGTGTGACATCACTGTGAACTAATAAAAAACCTGAAGCATCCAAACCACATAATGCAATTTGATTGGTGTTTACATCGCCGCAGATACTACTGGTTGTGACTAATTAGTAGTAGCTGACCACAACTCAATTGGCTCGAACACATTTAAGTTCCTTAAAAATTGATTAAATTTGATCCAAACACTGTGTGCTGTATTGATGTGATGACTGCTGTCTACGCAAATTCAGTTTGACTAGAAGATAATATTGGTTAGTATAAATGGTGACTAGCTAGGTGTATCGGCCAGCAGTGTACACTCTATGCCTTCTTGCTGTCATTCTTGATAACATTTATCATGTCACGCATACATATAGTGGTTTGGAAATTCCTATTTTTCAACGAATCTTAAGAGCAGCTTATCTGTAAGCTGTGCAACTTGCAGAAACCTGTTTTCATATATTATTTATTCAATTATTTTTTATCTTCACCGTCGATGAATGTTTCCGTACATGCAACGAAGTATTGCCTCCTATAGCATTTTAATGATAATTATTAACTAGAGGAAGAAAGTGGAATTCAAGAGACACATTCTTTACCGATTTATTGTATTAATGATACTGTGGTGATGTGATACAGACAATGTGTTCCAACGGAGTATTATTCTCACATATTCCCACAGTGCAAGTCGGCAACAGCAACAGAATACAACATATCTATTTGAACATTCTGTTTCACGTCGTTTAATGTAAGCCGAAATCACACGCTGAGTAATTGGTTAATGAATATGAACTGTAGATTGATAAACAGCGGTTCGATCACTTGAAAATATGCCGTGGCTTCCGTGTCTTGCCTCCTGTTACTACAATATAATTTTCCAGTATGTTGTTTTATTGAACCACACATTGTCTAAAACTGTAGAAAGTTACAGATTAAGCCAACAAGGTAAAATTGTTAGACCTCTCTGGTGTGTGTGTGTGTATACCTTGTTTTTTTCGAATCAAATATCACTTTTATTCATAGTATATGCCACATAAGAATATCTAATTACAATGTATACAAACTTAGTATTTGTTTAATTAACACGTAGATACCTGTATTATCGTTCTCTATTAAGTATTTACTGCATTTTACAGTATTTTCGGTGATTCTTAGGTAGCGTAAACTAACTGAAAGAAATATTTACAAGATATCTTTACTACTTACAACTGCTTATTATATTAAAAGTGACGTAAGCTGTACAGAAATGAATCTTTCTTAGTGCCCCTACCACGATAGCAAAATAAACCTGGAGTTAAAATAACCAAATATTAATTCTCAAAGGTTAGTTTGTAGGGATTTGATTTGTTTTTACGAGTTTGACCACAGATTAATATCAGTTAGAGAAGCACTGGAAACCAAGGTATGCTATATGGCAGTTTCGTCCTAGGTTCGGGGTTCGAACCCTGGACCTTACCGTTACAAGGCAAGCTCGTAGACCATTCTACCACTGGGATCCGATTCAGTGGCTCATGAACTCTAACTTGTAATAGTTCCTGATTTTAGCACGACCACCAACCACTGCCATCGGGCGAGTATTGGTCCTCATTCCCTACTAGATGGACCCCACTGGTGGTGACTTGTAACTATAACTCCAGGGAGCTTTGAATTGTAGCCAGTTTTCAGTGGTTCTCTAACTGGTACCAATCTATGGACAGATTTGAGATAAATATTAATTTAATAAACATCTAGTCAGTCTATGGATACTTTGGGTGTTGTAAGTCTTCTTTTAACGTGTAAGCATTCAAATAAGCTTGAATGCCATTTTGCTCTTCCCTTTTGTGCTGGTGACGCACAAATCCTCAGAGTCTGTAGTTCAGCTACACTAGCCTGATGAGTCCAAAAACCTTTTCCCCAAAACAGTCTTCACGTTTATTTATTTATTTAAATATAATGTGTGTCAGAGCATAATTCTAAATGACTGAGTATATTAGTTTAATGTTTTATTAACAGTGGTCGCAGGTTCGGCAAGGTACTACTGACTAAGTGATCACTTGTGCAAACGGCATTCAGTAAGACTGGTATGGTGTGACATGCTGAAAATACAACCAGTTCTTAAGATTTCCATGGAAACCTTTTTTTTTTGAGGAAAAATAATTCTCCACCTTTCATTTCATCATGATCAAGAGGATGAATCTTTAGATTTCTAGTTTATCGAATTTTATGAACTGCAGAAATATGTCACTTTAATGGGTAAAATGTTTCGGTATTTTGAAATATAAAGAACGCAATTTTTGTTACTGTCAGCTTTGTTGTTCTCTCTGCGCGAAAGAAATAAAGTGTTTTTGTCTTTTATCTTAGAGGATGAGAAAATATCAAGTTTTACCAGCCTGATGTGTGTGATGCATCATAGTTGAACGTCGATGATGCAATCAGTTTCCAACACCTTTGATAAATGCATTCAACTGACGAAGAGATTTTAGCCTCCAGGGAAAATAAGATAAAGTAGCAAATATTTTAGTGTACGAATTAGCATGCCGATGTAGGAAAAATGGTTCAAGCTTTACCATCAAAATTATAGAAACCGGGGACAAACGTGTATGCTATGCTTTTGAAGTATTTATATACGACTCAAGTTTAGCAATTCACCTTACCACATATAAGTTATGTGTGAACAATTTAACCTTCTAGTCCCTTGGATATAGACGCTTGTTACTGCCATCATACAGATGAAGATAATAAGATAAGTCTTCGAAACTGGGTTGTTACTTTTCTTTACAACCAAGTGATAACGTCATTGTTCAAAAGAAACGTATTCCACGTAAATCCCGGTGTGATTAGCGTCGCCTATTCACTTTAATATCGTAATTGTTATAGATGGAAGATGAAAGACAACTTTAGTGCACAAAGGAGAAGTTTGAGGAAAACTAAAAGGTTTTCACTGAAAGTTGTCCCTGTGTACACAGCTGACGATACCCCCTATGGTTGCTGATCACCATAGGTTTATCAAGACAGCTTATCATATTTACCAGGCATCGCTTTCCCAAACAAAATGAGAGTGTGAGTGATGTGACTAATACAGATTCCGTATCAAAAGTAAGCAGATATAGATGTAACAGTCACTGCTTATTTTTGGGAGCGAATGTAAAGCGTTAGTCTGAAAACTTCGCTTTCTTAACTTTAACCAATACAATGGGCCATCAAGGTATGACTTCCGTTACCTATGCTTAAAGTTAAAGATATGAAGATTGCGTTTAAGAGGATACTGGCCCGATATGCTTTACGATAACTAACACAGAAAGACAGCATGAATGGAACAAATGCAGAAGAAGTTAGAGTGTGTAAATGTGTATCGCTAGACCTGTGGTGGTGTGAAACAGACAATGTGTTCCAACGGAGTATTATTCTCACGTATTCCAATAGTTCAATGCAGAATTAGCAACAGAATACGATATATATCTATTTGAACATTCTGTTTCACGACGTTTAATGTAAACCAAAATCACACGCTGAGTGACTGGTTAATGAATTTAAACTGTAGATATATAAACAGCAGTTTGATCACTTGGAGATACACCTTGCCTTCCATGTCCTCGCTTCTGCTGTTACAGACGGATCAGCAATATTTATTGAATTTTAAACTAAAAGAGGAGGTCCTTAGGGTTTCTAAAAATCTTTAATGATGAAATTCATAAAAACGTTTCAAATTACTGGAGCTTTAGCTTCAGGGATTTTTAGATTCTCTTTCAACATTCCCATGTACAATGAGCCTGTTTCTCAAGCAAGTAACACTATTGAAAGTGATATTAATTTGCGAAAGGCATTTATCATCTCACAGAAACCACGCCACATCAATCTATAATTGAAAAACACTTATACTTGTTGATGAGCGAAATTCACTACAAATCACTGTTTAACGCTGCTACAACAAAAGATCAGCAATAGTAAATCAAAATAAATGACGCCAAAATGTGAAAAAGAAGAAGCTAAGAGCATCGGGAAAAAACAAAAAACAAAATAACCTCCAAACTATGCCTTCTAAAGAGTAGGTACAGTACAAAATTTTCAAAAAATAAGATGATATGCATTTGAAAAGTTGATTTGTTAAGAGAATTAACTATTTTCTTCAAATTCACAGCCATTAAATCACTTAGACATAATCTAGCCATTGATTGCAGTTCACCTCTTCTATTATCATTCACCACTCCGCAACAAATTCAACGACGCGTAGTAGTGGTCGCAGTTTCTGGGTCACATACAAAACTGCAAGTTACTTTCTAAAACTTGGTAGAGTGAATTCGGTGACTCAACACTAATCGTTTGCTTTGTATCATTTTCTAGAAAAATTAAATGGTCCAGCAGAAATCCTGTTGTCACATTTGAACAGTAATTTTTCAAACCATCAAGAATTGTCAACTCGCCAGACTGATTATTCTCTGTAATACGTTTTTGATAAAGATAATCATAGGCTGTGTGAAATTCTTGTATTCCAAGTTTTTCAACGCAATAACTGAAATGTAAAGTGAATAAGAATGATAATTTCGGCGGAGAAAAAAATTAAAACTACCAGAATATTCATATGGAATTAGACCACTTGTGGGGTATCTGCACAAAATAAAAAAATAAACTCAGTAGCAACTTTATACAAAGAGTGCAGAAAATTATAAAAAACTGCCGGTACTTCCATTTATGCTAACACTTTAAAAGTAGAGCTTTGATTCAGTGGTCGTGACATGCAGCTGTCCGCCAATTCGTCTAATTAAGGAGACGAGATTGTCGGTTTCCTGTAAACATATACGATTTACAGACCGTGCAAGCAAACTTCAATTGATTTTTCTTCTGTTCTGTTTCACGAAGCATTAATGATTAACAAATCATCAGTTTTAATGAAAGTATCAATTTTATTTGAAACATACGTAGAATATACTGCTGGTCACTTCTTTACTTAAAAGTCCTGCACAAATCCTCTAAAAACCTTCTGCCATGCGCATACATGTTGTGCAGAATAAAGTTATTCTAACTAACTAAATTCTTTACGAACTGGTAAACTAATGACGCTTCATAATAGCTTTTAAAAAAATGAATTTTTTGCGTTCCAAGAGGAGCATAACAAGCATTCAAACTGTGAAGTTTCACTAGCAATGATTTTGTTCTTTATCACTATGGTTTGGGGTTGCTAGCCTCATATCCAGCTTTCTCTGTTTTCCAGACTTACTCTGTCTCAGGCGGTAGACTAGGCGAAGTTTGGGAGTGCACTGATCGGGAATTGAAACCCCAATCAAGTGTGTGGCTGATGCGCATTTTTTACCATTGAACCACTGAATCGTATTTTTGTAACAGTGAACACTTGGAAAACCGTTAAACTTTTGTACGGTATAGGAAGCACTGAATGACAAAATCTTACTGTTCTATTTCACATATCAATTCACTATAAGATGTGGCTTACTCTTGCAGTTTTGCCACCCATAAACTAAAATTAGGAAGTATATCTGAGCCTACAAAACCAGAACAGTGGTGCACTTAATCATGTTGAAAAAAGTAACTGACTATTAGAGAAGCTATACAGTTTCTTGGAAATGGAGTGCAGCATCTTTATTGCTATTTCAATTATCAAATAATAAATACTCAATAAGACTGTTAGTTTCTTCAAAATGGTAAACGTATTGGACGTTAAGTATTAATAAGCAGGACACAGTAGTAGCTTTATGAATCACATCGCACATTGTACCTAATACTATACAGTATATAAGTAAGCCAACAAACTACATTCATTATATGAAGAGAGATTCACATTGTCAAAATGATATAGAAGTTGTCCTTTTTACAGGAATAGTAGAGAACACCGTGAAGACGCGTGAGGCAAACCATAATTTTTGTAGGACCACAACCAGCTATTTCAATTTATCTCAGATAGTGTAGTCGACGAAATTCTCTCTTCAGTCAATATTACTGTCTTAACGCCTTTTTCCGTAATATAAGTACGACTGTACAGCTTGAAAATGAAGTCGTTGAAAAGAAATATTTCTTTGCTGAAGAAAAACTGTGTTTTTCCTAATGAATATTAATATGTGATAGAATTGACTTTGAAACATTAATGATACTGAATGGCGGTGAAGAGACACTGTATATTGCCAAAATCACAAAGATCACAAAATATCGTGCATAACATCAACTACATTAGTAAGTTCAAATTGACGGCTTCTCTATATTTCTATCCTATTGTCAAGGAGGCGAAAATGAGAGGGGGGGGGGGTAAATTTATTTTGCCGGTTCCTCATATATATGTCCTAACGCTTTGTTGCTCATACTAATAACACACTAACTTCGATAAGGTGACTAATCACACTTACTTTCTTAAAGTTTCAATCTTTTTCGCCTTAGCTTCTGGTCCATACAAAGAATTAGTTTCATCATTTATAACTAAAGTTTGATCATCTATATAGGGGGGGGGGGAGAAATAAACAAAAGAGAATAAAAGAAAACAGTTTCTAAGACAATAGAAATTAAAAATTTCATATTTCACAAAGTAAATTACTCACTGATTTGGATTGTACAGCCGGTGGGTTTAACTGAAGTTATAAGATGTACAATCGAGAAAATTCACCTATCAATTTGTCAGAATACTTTACTACAGCCTAAAAAACAGATGTATCATTACTCAGGGGGCTTTGTCTAACACCCCGCGATTACTGTGAAGTCGAATACATAGGGCAGAGTAGTAGGATGGATTCAATTAGATTACTGGAACACAAAGCTTAGTCAAGTCCAGACTAGTAAACTCTAATAAGGTAAGAAATCTAGAAAAAAGCTCAGCCGTGTCACCATACAGAATTGCACACAACCATAACAATAGGGTGGGTCAATGTGACAGTCTTAAAATCCGAGGTAACTGGATGGAGGAAGAGCCGGATAGTTCAAGCTTTGATTATGACATCAACTGAGAGTACATATGGTCGCAGTGATTCAGTACTTGTTCCAGACATCTGGAAAATTCTGCTACCTTTACCAAATATGGTAGAGGAGGATGAGAACTATAAAAATCAAGATTCAATTTGTATAGTTACAACTAATATCATTATAAACAATAAATTGTATTCGAAACATCATGCAGTAAATGATACTATTCCATTGGGTGATATATCCAATGAACAATGAATAGTGCTCAAGTTTCACATGTAATATTGAGGGTCCATTGTCCTTGGCATAAAATAACACATAGCAATCTCTTATATACACATAGGTGTGAGTATTCTTCAGAAGCTGTACTGCTAAATACAATTATGCATTTAAATTAAAGGTGTAAATTGTGTATAAACTATGCAAATCACGAAATAGGCAAGATTGCTAGATAATCTTATCATATATGAGCTGTGTTTATTTTGACAATGTGTTAAATTTAGACAACGCAATAAGAAGACGTAATTTGTCTGAATCGTGTAATGTATTTGTGTACAACACTTTTCGAACAACCTGATCACACACGGACTTGTCATAGGAATTAATAAAGAAATTAATAAAGAGTTAAGAGGTGAGATAATAGAGTTAGGTCAAGTTAAGAGGACATGTTCAAGGTCAAAATAACAATGAAGACCACTAAACCAAATAGCAAAGGTAATAGTACATCTACCCTGGCTGGTATCAAAACAAAAATTTACCAAAGAAGGTTTAGTGTGATGAAGAATTGTTACTTTGAACGCATAAAGGTGGTTTAAACTTTCTAATTGCTAGGGCTTCCACAAACTTTAGGATGTGCCTCACACACGTTTTATAGATAGGTTTTAAAGATCTGTTAACATCAATTTTATGTCCTGTCTCTATAATATGTATCGTAATAGAAGAGCTAGGTCTCTTGCTCTCACCATTAATGGGTTCTGAAGATACCATTTGTTTCTGGAGCCATTTAGGAATATGCTTTGTGTGTGATTAGGTTATTCGAAATGTGTTGTGCAAATACATTACACGATTCAGACAAATTACATCTTCTTATTGCTTTATCTAAATTCATAAAGGGAACTAATAGTTTTAAATGTGTTAAATGTCAGTGACGTCTTGAATTGCTTAGATAATTAGTTTCATCAGGCTTACAGCAGATATTGGTACTCTTCTTTCTGATCTAAATTTTATAATCAGCACCAATTCTGAAACATAGGAACTGTTGGGTATTTATTGTGCTTCTTTTGTAAATTTTAATGGGCATCTTTAATCAATTATATTTATAACAACTGTTATTGTCACTCTTATTATTGTCATTGCTGACATTTCTCATGTGTAAAAGTCTTCCAAATAATTCACATATATCTATGCTAACTCTATCGAAATTGACATTACATCACCTGGTGTGACCATTACAGAAAAACTCTCAAGCCTACATACTGGTGTGCATTTGAAAACAAGTGATATCTTACTCCACCTATATGAATAACTGCATACTATTGAACTAGTACTGTGGCCTGTGCTACTGATAAAGTTTATCAGTAGTATATAAAGAGCCGTTCATCGGTATAAAAATATCAAATAGTGGAGATGTAGATTTGACGTCAAAGACAGCAAATGATTCAGAGTTCAGGCACAACATAGGAGACGAGAAAAGAAGACAGAGAAACACACTACAAAGGACAGAATTAGCACAACACGGAAGATTTGTGCAAATGACGATTTGAAGGAAAAGGTGTACGTAATTTCACTATATATAGATATCAAATTCTAAATGAACATTCTTTTACGAAGTCTATTGTCTTCTGCCGTTGCACTTTGGTCTTTCAAGATGAAAGGCATGGGAAGTATAGCAAATGATAGATATGAAAACAGTGATATATATATTATATAATATAATATAAAAGTGTACCTTCCGGTTGGCGTAAAGCTGCCTTCATACAGCTAAGTACATCATCCAGTGTTTCATTTGTATTCCAATCATCTTGATTCTCAATATCTTCTAGATCATTTTCAGCAACATTGCCAGTTTCATTTGGTGTTGACAAATCTTCATGAACAGAGGTTTTTGAATATTCTATTAGGCCATTGTCATAATTCGTATAATATGTTTCCATAAGTTGAGTATTATCAGAAAAAACTGAAAGGCAACAAGGCGTACAGAAATGTTATAAAAAGATTTTAATTTATGGGGATGAACAAATCTTTTGACTAAATAATGAGACTTAGTGATTACAAAACGATGAAGTCAAATAAAACTGAAGAAATGACTATAAAAGTTGGGGGAAACAGCTCTGAATCATTTCGTGAACACTGCGCTGAAATGTTTATCGTATTCTGCAGACAAACGATTGAAAATCGGTCATAAAATAATACCTGCGTATCCACAAACAAAAGGCTGAGGAAGAGGAAGATAAAAGAATCGAGAAGAGATTGATTCAAACGAATTACTTTGCGAATAAGCGCAAACGGTATAGCAGTTCGATTTAACTAAATTAATCTGCCCACTCAGTAAATGAATTTATACGTTTATTTAGATCGTTATTTCCTTATTATCATTACTGTTATTATTATGTTATTCATTCCTTGACTTCATTGCGAAAGGTAGTGCTTCAATATCACATCTTCATTTCACTCTGTCCTCTGATTTCTTTCTGAGTTGAATGTTTGACTAGCCACAAGCTCTCCTCCTTCTTCCTTTGGTCTGCGTTGCTTTTAGTTGAGTAACAATGTATAATTGAAACTTTCCTAACTGGAGGAAAATGGTTCCTACTGCATGAGAGCTTTCGATGCTGTAGGTGATATCGTGGTGGCTATACCATCAATGTGCTCGTGCCTGTCATCTGGCCTACGGGAGGAAATTTCTGACTTACTAGTTCACAATTTGAAGAGTCCACCTCCATTCCATGTACTCTCACATATCTTCTCACAGCTTTGAAAATCTCATCTGCTTTGGCTACCAGTCTCAAACACTATGAGGAAATTCCATGTGTTGATGTGTTTACCTTTGCTTTCATTGAATGAAGACAAATAGGCTGAGTGGCTCCTCAAGAGCTTTCACCAACCCACACCATTTCGTCTCTTAGATTCTAGCGGAAAGTAAGTTTACCTTTTATATCTTTTTCTGTGCTTTAAGGTTTCTGTAGCGATTGGCTCGATCTCCTGCTGTAGGCTGGCTAACCCCATGCCAAATCTCCTTCTTTTTTCCGGCTTAGGACAGGTTAGTAAACTAGGTACAGTTTTAATACCCTTGCTTTGTTGTATTACGAGATTGATTCCCCTTATTAGTAAATGGTAACTAGCATATATCGATACGCCGTTAGTGGAAAATGCGTAATAAGTAGATCCCTTTGTATGAAATCGGTTTCTCTTTAAATCAAGTAAAGGCAATAAAAAAGTTGGTATTGTGGTGAGGGCTGGCTGCTAGCCAAAGTTGGTAGACAGTAATTGACGTCATTGTTTATGTCCTCAATATTGGTGGTGAGAAAATGAGAACAAAGGCTTTGCGTAGGCGGGTACAGTTAGCATATGGATGATCTGACACAGCCACAAAGAGATGCAAGGTTAACTTTCTGTGAGAAACAACCAATCAAAAGACTGTATTTTCTAATAACAATAATCTACAATAATGTACATTAAAATCTATAAATATGTTTTTCAAGTATTGGTTTGGTAGGGATTTTGTTTAATTGCATGGAGGATTTCATCATGAGCTGACATCAGTGGTTCTCTAACTGATGTCAGCTCATGATGAAATCCTCCATGCTATAAATACGTGTTGATTATCCTCGATAAACGATCTGTTGCTTGGCCCTAGTCTTCTGTTGTTACAGTATATTTAGACTCCATTTTTGTAACGCACAGAAGGGACCACTATAAAGCTTATAAACATTAAAGAGATTTTAGATAGGGATATAAAGAAGGTAGCTGTGCATATACCTATATAATAATAATAATAACTTCATTTCAAACAATAATAGTTATACAGAATGGAATTTTCAGCGTTTTTATGCACATTGCAACAATTTAGCTCCTTTCATAAATATTGTAAATACATAATATTTAAAATAGTAATAATAATAATAATAATGAAACCACTATAAACAGAATGTTAGCGGAAACATAATGAATTATAAGTGGATAATATCATAGATAATACATATAATAAAATTCTTTGCCTATACTTTGCAGTTGACCTACTGATTTAAATAGTTCATAAGTTCTTTTCTGACATCTAACTCTTCACACAAAAGTTGTGCTGAATATGGTATGGTATAATTTTTATATTTAGTAGGTGTACGAGCGTAAATTCTTAGGAAGTTTCTTCTGGTTTCACCTCCCAGAGAGACAGAAGGAGAAAGTTGAGAATCAAAATGAGGATTTCAGTATCAGACAAGATAATTTTAGCCAAATGATTTCAAGAACTGAAGTGCCTATTAACAATAATGTCAGTTAACTGAATCAAAGGCACACACATTTCACTAACCCTACCTACAGTCTTCGGTGTTCTACGTAATTTGATATAGTCTTTTTTGGAAATTCCAGGGAACAATAAGTGGGGAGAACAATGAAGAAGTGAATTAACAAATTGTACGAGAAGAGGTTGAGTTATGCCAGCAGGAAGTCTCAACTTCTTTATGAAATAAGTTAAACGAAAATTTTTCTTAGAAGTCAAGAGGATGTGAGACGACCAAGGCAGATTCCAAGAGAGAGATGTTCGATTTACTCCCTATCACAGTGCAGTCAGTATTACAGGAATCATGAGAGTGAATCAATTCACGGGAGTCTTGTTCTCATCTGAAAGTAAAATCAACAATATGATATTCAGATGGATTTAATTTAAGACCATTTAGATGAGACCATTTGTTAACTTCACTGACACTACCAGTAGGATATGAGGGACCACAACGAGTAAAATAATCATAGATTCATAACAGTCAGTCCGTGGATTTTATAACACTTAAAAGGTTTGTTGCCTTCATCATTCTTTAAAGAATCTGTATTATTTTAGTTGAATCGGAAGCCTAAGGAGAATTTCTGAGTAAAGCAAAGCATGCTATCGATTGCTGTATCATTATTACAGTTGTCTAGTTCTTCTTCCTTAAACTAGATAAATACCGTTCGCAAAAAAATCTACATTGAAAATAATTCAAATCCCTACAAAAACCATAATCTGAATATCAGTCTTCAGCTGATTAGTGGCTAGTGGGTGGATGTCCTCAAGTCCTAATGAGCAATGGTGGTCATTTGGCCTTACTATTTGAGGATACAGAGGGTGGTCGTTGACGGTATTGGTCAGTGGCAGTACTGTATTACTAATCAACATCAGTTAGAGTTCACGGGTCACGGAATTCCAGCCTAACTGAATGATTGATCAGAGAATTGGCCTCGTAACCTGAGAGTCCTGAATTCGATCTCTGATGTGGCTGGGTGTGTGTACTGCTGAAGGATTCCAAGCGAGGACGAAACTGCCGTCCAGCACCCTCTTGTTTTCAATGGTTCTCGAACTGATATCAATCCGTGATCAAACTTGAAACAAATCAGCTTCCTACAAACAAGGATTGAAAACAAATAAAACTGTCGATATATATGTGGTCAGCGACCGTCTTTCTGAAACAACTATGTAGACTTCCAAATTCCGAACCTAGGGAAGCCTCTCTAGTCTTCACTTTATTACTCACAGTTAGACTTATGCCTCCCAACTGTAACATTATTTCCTGTGTGTCATCTTATTCCATGTTTTCTTTTTGTAAGTATAGAAACGTGAACTGATGTTTCACTCCGAAAAGGACGACCTACATTCATTAGTTAATTTGTGAACTATTTAGTTTGCGCTGCCGTGAACAAGTGAGTATATCGCGAACAACAAGTTGTTGGTATCAGATGGTTGGAAGCATCTGTAGCGGTAGGTAATTCCCCAGAATTATTAGCCACAACATTCATATCACCGAAGATTGGATGCTGACTGTCACTGTTCAAATCAATTTGTTGAGCTGAAGGCTTACAGTCAAGCATCCACGCCATTTGGCACGCCGTCGTGTTACGTTCGTTCGTGCATGATCTCTAGTTCGTTAAGCAATCATCTCGCACTCCGATTTGATCCCGAAATATACTTCATAATTCAGACGATCAATTTTGGCGTTTAGCTTTACCTATGGTCTACGCGGAACGAATACTAAAGAAGTTATGGGTATTAGATCTTGTGTTAGTATACTTCGTACTATCCGCTAACGTTAACACCCTCAGCCTCTAAACATCCATCAGCAAGACATAATTTTCATCACAAAGAAACTGATACTCCCTCTGACGTTCGAACGCTTTTAGTGTTCAGTGGTGCAGTCAAGCCACTACTGACTTCCTGTCAGATCACAGTAGATCTACTAACTGGTCAATAAGGAGCAAAAAATATCATGAGTTTAATCCCAAGTACTGACTGAGCACTATCATTCAAGTTTACAATATGCTCACTAATTTAGGAGACTCGAAATAGCGGTATACTGTGAATTGAATCCAACACAATTGGGAAATCGAAAACAAACATAAGCTATCATCGTTAATTTATCTAATTACGATATTAATAATAAGGCTTTATTGCAGACAGCATGTGAACACATAGTAAAGAAATTTTCAGCGCTCCAAAATATTTCATCTTCCTACAAGATTTATGTGTATAGTAATAATCTGAGGTATATAATGCAACATGTCATGGTTATCTCCAGAGGTCAATTTACCGAAAGCCTACATGGAATGGACAATACTTAGATTTTAAAAGTTTTTGTTCAAATAGCCTCAAACGAGCACTAATCAAGACTGTACTATAGAGCGAGGAGAATATGCTCTGCAGATAAATGAGAGGAAGAATTTATGATTCTCGAAAAGGTGCTGAAAAACAACGGTTACCTTCAAAGATTCATTAACAAATATGGAAGATGTGAAGGCTCAAATACCAAACAAATCACAGTTGAAAAAAGCCTACCTTCATTCAACTAGATTTTAAAGGTGGAAACATTGCAGCAACAGAAGACTGAGTACGTCACTAGCTAGAGCCTATCATCCTGCAGCTAAGTTGGTTCCCGTCCATTGAACAACATGCTCTTTGGTGCAGTCAAAAGTGGACAGATACCCTTCTCATGCTAACTCCAACTGTGTATACAAATTTACATGTATCTGCGGGAGCAGTTACTTCGGGAGAACAGAAAGAAGGCCACACCTCCGATTTTCTGAACATGTGCCGAAAAGTCTACGTCTCAAGGGAACAAACTCTTATAGTACTGCTATTACTGGACATCTCCTCGAAACGGGTCATAAGCTAGAAATCGAGAAATCCTTTAAAATTATCAATAGACAAAGGAGTTCCATTCTCCTCAAGTTTGCCGAAGCAATTTGTATCAAACGCTTGAAACCAGATTTATGTGTTCAGAAAGAAGCAGTTATTAGTCTTTCCCTGCCCTGGTAACTGAATTCTTTATTCTCTCATCTGATTGCGTAATCTTTGTCTTTAACCTCACCCCCCTTTTGTAATCTGTAATTTCGCTTGTCTCTTGTTTCTATGATTTGAGTTGAACTCAGTACATTGTTACCTAATTTATTAGTCACTCTGTATCTAACGCATATTTCGTCTTTATTACGTAACTCCTTTACCATTTTATGCATACATTTATTTTGTTTAAACTTCAACTGACTGTGTAAAAACTATATAAACGCAATTTTCTGAGCACTGTTCACTTTTTGTGGAACTTTTTGTCAACTGACAACATGTAAAATTTGCAAGTATGTTAAAACTTTTCTGTACGCAATCCTCATAATTTATTTAGGCTGTAAGCAGCCGAAGAGAAGCCAACGAAATAAATGATGGTACCATATTATTCTGCACAAACCACTGTTGTTCTTGCTTTATTTAAATTCATCAAGGGGAATAAATGCATGAAGCAACACAGTGTTACATATGAAGACAGAACCAATTCTGTACATTTTTGCTTCGTTTCCTTCAAGAATTGTGTATCGTTACTTTGAAAGCTAACTAAATATGTATTGGTTATTTGATGTAATTGCATAATTAGCACAATAAGAAATGCTGAAGAGTTTAAGCATTTTGGTGCATGGACGCTCTGCTAGTTCAGAGAATTAAGCAGGCCGTCGTGAAGCTGATCACAGGATGATGAATGTCTACATGAGTCGATAACAGTCTTAATGTTATGGCTTACAACCAGGGCCTACATAATACGGAATTAGACATGCATTCTCGCAACTGACATTCCTTTCCTTGTATACATTTCGCTGACTAATGGTTCTTCATATTTGCATCTTTGAAAAAACAGAGTTTAAAGCTAGTGAACTGTTTCACAGAGTTTTTACTAGTGACCCTGGTCACTCAGTTATACATCAAGTTAATAATATGCAGGCTTACCGTCATTACACTTCAAATTACAGTTATTAATTGTATTCAGCTGCCTTGCTGACTGAACATAATTATTGGTTGAAACTTCTGGAATTGTAAAACTACGTCGGACGAATAGATTCAGCTGGTTAGTGTTACTCTCTTCATCTTTGTGATCATGATTATCAACATTGTCATCAGTTATAACGGCCTGTTTCTTTTGTTCATCTCGACGATTTTCATACATTGGACCGGCTGAACCAGCTACAAGACGGAAATTTTTCAGTTGACTGTCGCTAGCTGGATTTTGCGAGTCTTCAGTCTGCTTCTGTATATTATTTGTGCATTTACCAGATTCCGTAAGGTAAAAAGTCCCAAGACTTTCATCCTCAGCTCCTGGACCCTTACCTAACAGACTGTCATTATCTGGTTATAAAAGGTAATCAAATGCACAAATCAAAGTAATCATATTACCATGTTTTTGATAAAAAGAATAGAAAAAAAATGAACTGGAGCATTACTATTCATTTTGAGCATGCAAAAATGAGAGAACTGCGAGCAATGTCAAAAATCTTCGACACTAGTTAAGTCTAATGGATTTGTGAGTTCAGCAACAGCCATAGCATGTCCCGGATTTCCAATTTTTCTAATATACTACTTAGGTAAATAAACAGTGGTATTTTCATAGTTAAACATTTCTTAATAATGTAATGAACAGTATAGTGTGTGCTATAGTCAGTAGAAGGAAAGGATTATTACTTTACTATTGGTCTTTTAAATTCTGAAGCGAGGAACTTTAATGAAATGGTCCTATCTGGTAACCAAACTGAAGCCTTGGACATCTCGTCACTTCTATTTTTATAGGCGAAAACCATTCCCGACAGAGTGGTTACATTAATAACGACTATCTTAATCAAAAATAAAGTATATCAGTTGACTCACTTTCTGAAAGTGGTCTGTGTGGCCAAAGTAAGTTTTCTGTATTTTCAAAGTCATCCATATTCTCAGTTACGCCATAATCATTATTCATTTTCTCTAAGTAAAGATTTTTCAATTCGTTCAACATTTTCTCTGTAGACATTTGAACTGTTGGCCATAAACGATTTGATGATGGATATCGTTTCTAAAATTGTGAATATGAAATAAATCAAATCAGAAACAATTATCGATACCGTGGGATTTTCAGTGGGCTTACAGCAATGATAAGGTGGTAATAATAATAATAATAATAATAATAATAATAATAATAATAATAATAATAGGCGCATTTAAAAGCCAAACATTACACAAGTGACATTGCTTGTTCTTTGCTGTTAATGGCGAACTAAAACAAAACAGTGTACTAACGGCATGAAACACCACACTACGCGCTTGATACAATTTAGGGCAAACATTTTACAGAGGGTCAATATCCAAAGCTGTGTTGACGAAATGTTTAGATGCCTATATCTATTTTGTAACTTTTAAAAATTGTAAACTTGGAATAACTATTCTTCAACATCATACATTTACATACTAAACATCAGATCATATTTGTTCTTGAGTTAGAAACAAAAGTTCTAACAGCTCATTTAGAGATGAAATAGTTATAATGTGGAGGTGTGATATAGACAATGTCTGCCAATGGAATATTATTCTCATATATTCCCACAGTTCAATACAGCAATAGCAACAGAATACAACATATCCATTTGAACATTCTATTTGATGTTAGATACAGAATACTTTTCCCGCGGTAATATACCGCATTAACAACAAAATACTACGTGTATTTGAACATTCTATTTGATGTCGTTTGATGTAAACCGAAATCACACGCTGAGTGATTGGTTAATGAATATAAACTGTGTATATATATAAACAGCGGTTTGATCACTTGAAAATATACCCTGGCTTCAGAGTCTTGCCTTCTGTTGTTACACTAATACTACACATTAGCTTACTGAATATTTTGTCTTGAATGATGAAGTGCAGAAAATGAAATTAGGAAATTTAGATAATGTACTGTTTTCCTACTTCAGTATGGAAAATGGGCTTGTAGGTTAAAATCGATTGCATTCTTAAGAGGTTTCGTTACGAGTCGACTTCAGGCAAATAATAACGATAAACGCATGTGCACTAAGCGGTTGATTTATACAAGCCCTAAAGTAAGCAGTATTGCAGAATGACAATTACGCGAAGTTTAGAAGTGCACACTTCTTATTTCAGTTAATGTAATCATATTCAGGTTTCTATACTTTCGGCATTCTGACCACTACAACGGACATATGGCACAGTTCTACTGAGACATTTGCCAAAATGGGACTCAAGACTGGTCCATGAGTGTTAGCTGAAATTCCCCTGGTGCTTAAGGTCTTCAAATTTTATCCAAACTTCTGTTTTGCAGCAGAATCATTTAATGCAATCTTGTTTTTGTAAGAAGTAATTACTTCAAGCTTCATCTTATCATGATAATTTTTTTCACTTCAAATTTTACAATATCAGATGTATGCGTTCACTCCCAAGCAATGATCCTCTTCTTGTCGATATCAACTTTTCTTTAAATATTACGTCAATATAACCGTCTTAACTGACTAAAGATTAATAAAAAATGATATTCTTCTCTCAGTCTTCATGCCTTTTAGATAAAAATCTCGCCTAGTTTTAGAGTAGATGCGAAGTCCGTAAAACAGGGGAAGAGCCAGTAACCCTAGATCGTTAAAAAAACAACCACATCGCACAGAAAGAACAGACTTATTCTCCCCTAGAATCAGGAAAACTCCTCAGACCAATAAAAGAAGCAAGACTTCTGCAGATAGCAAGAAACAGTAATAGAGATGATCCCAAATCAGAATCCCTTATGGTGATTTGAACGCTAAACTGAGAGCAGATAACATAGGAAAAGATCTTATGACGGGTCGGGAAGCTCTTGGCGAAATGCATGATAACGGAGAACCCTTTACACACTTCTGTGCCCTAAGTCATTTTGGGAATGGGGGCAGCGCGTTCAAGCGCAAGGACACACAAGTAGACATGGTTTTCACAAAATGGATACGCCAAAAATCAAACAGGATTCCACGCAATCCCAGGAAGGTGGAGATGCAGCCTGATGGACACAAAATCTAGAAGAGTAGCATATGAAGGTTGAGACCACTATCTAACAAGGATCAAGTTGAAAGCTACCAAAAAATTATACAAAAATCACCATTCATGTTCAGCACCCAAAAAAGACACAAATAACATCTTAAATGCAGTCACCAGGTAAAAGTTGGGTAAGCATCACAGAGTATACCTGAGTGGAAGGAAACAGAGTCTGTCTGAAAGCAACTTGAAGGGAAACATTTGCAGACACCTTAAGGTGGAAGACAAATCAAGATGAGCAGTGGCTGTTCTACGGACATATGGACATTAATAGAGCAATCCGTGGCTGCGAAATAGAAGATGAACCAGTAAAAAGATGAATAACAAAAGTAGGAGCTGAGTTCAGTCTACAACAAACTGAATAAAGAAGTGAAGAAGATTACTAGGAACGACAATATAATTCTAAAACATATCGTCAAATGACCTAGAAGGATCTGGGATTGAAATAGACCTCAGGACATTTTATCAGATAATCAGGTCACTAATAGGGGAAGAGATCAACATTGACGGACTAATAAGAGACAGTGAGGGGAACCTAATTACAGATCAGAAGGAAAAAAGGTCTCTTGAACCCACCACCACCTGCAGATCATACAGAAATACCACTAACAGCAAACGAAAACCCAATGAGAAATTACCCTCTAAACGAAACATAAGTCTACAATGCCATAAGCTTTCTAAAAGCCAGAAAGCCCACAGGACTAGCTGAGTTTGCTAAAAAAGCAGTGAAACACAGACCCAGAGACCTCAGCTGACATACTCACATCCCTACTGGAGAAAGTTCCGAAGGAAGAATAGGTATGCACTGATTGGAAGAAAGGCTAACTTGTCAAAATACAAAGAAGATCGTCCTAGGTCTTTGCTAGAACTCGTGCAGAATTACTCCTCTATTCATGTCAAGCAAAATTTCAGGTTGCATCATCCTAGGAAGACCAAAGGACTGGAGAAAATTTGATTCAGAAAAGGTAAGTCGTGAGTGGATCAAATTGCAGCAATACATACCACCGTCGAACAGAGCATAAAATGGTAGACAACCCCCTACCTCACCTTCATAGACTTTGAAACAGTCTTCAACAGTATCGACCGTGAAGTTATCTGGAAACTGCTTTGAAACAACAGGGCGGCCCAACCCTATATCAACCTCATTCAACAGTTATATAATGATGATGACGATGACACGTGCTAAGTGGTTCAAAACGGAAAGCACAGTGAAAAGTTTGAAGCGACGATAGGAGTAAAACATGGCTGCCTGATTGTGGTGGACTGGATTATGCGGCTGACAGTTGGGGATGGAAAGATACGAATACGTTGGACCAGCAAAATTACCCGCAGAGAATCTGGATTTTGTGGATGATTTCAGTATCATGTTGAATAAACTCGAGGATGTACAAGTGAAAACCGATAAGTTGGCAGAAAGGCAGTGAAGACAGGTCTTCAACTGAACACAGAGGAGACGGAGGTGATGAAGATACCTAACCAGTAACAACAACAACTACAAGTACTTACCACCACCAAAGGAAGAAATTTGAAGGGAGTCACTTCTTTCGTTTATCTAAGCAGCATCGTTTCAACTATAGGTGTTTCAGATGAGAATGTCAAAGCTATTCAGGATTGGAAAAGCAAGACAAACATTTAATAATTTAAAATCACTGCGGAATAGGGCTAGATTAGGCATATGGAACCAGATCCAGGTTTTCGATACCAGTATCAAGTCATTGCTTATGTATGACTGAGAAGCGGTGTACGCGTTACGAATGACATTTGCAACAGGCTACTGCAGAACTTCCTCAACAGTTTTCGCTGTCTTGATACCAATGATTAGGTGGTCCGCTGACAGAAATAAGTAAACAACAAGGAACTCTAGTACAGTAATGAAACAGCTAAAATCTATCAACCAACAAATATGCATCAGAGAATGGGGAAGGATTGAGTGTACACTAAAGAGTGACATGTGACGCCAAGCCCACGCTGAGAACCCTAGTGTGGAGTAATGATTTGGACGTTGGAGGGTAACAAGGAGGAAGTCGTGCTATGTGGAAATGAAATCTTATGACCAGTCGAGGAGTCAGCTAAAAGAGACAGATAAAAGATAACAGAGTGAAATCTAGGTGTACTTCAGGAGTCCTATGTTCCACTCAGAACCCGATGAAATAATAATAATCACTTTAAATTTCTCCTCTCAAAGCAAACTGTTATCATATATATTTATGGTACATAATCAACATGGTATTGTATGTGTTTTAACATATTAAAATGTCATAGACATTTGTAGATATTTACATACTGTTCCCATCATATTATTGTCCACGTTTAGTGTGTTAACTTGAATTCCCAGATAAAATGGATAGATTGGTTGAAGGAGTTTTAAACTTTAATCATTTGCGTGACGTATTTGACGCGGTGTAGAACGTCGATAATTCTAGTAATATTAGATAAATCCCACTGTATTTATCGCTACAAAAGGGGTTTAGAGTGTTATTATCGTATCTAGAATCTAAGAAGCTTGAGTAGTGATTAAGGTACAATGATCATATCTTTACCTTTTGACATGTTCTAGAACAGAGATATACTTAATATTGTCCAACATTTGCCCTGTTAATTAATCTAATCAGTCGAGAGGAGCTGTAATAATGTCTGGCTGCGAAGAGAGTGCCGAAACATTATATGGTACTAATCGAGACATCCTGATCGAAACCACACGGATGTGTTGGATCTTATGTTGTCTGAAGTGAAAATAATCAGTGGTTTTCTTCAGTTTTGCTCACCATCTCCACTCTTATCTAGTCTGTTCGTAGATGTACTACTAATGGAGATGAACGTAACAGACAGAGTGGAAGTATTGAATTTGTTGACAACTTCACTCATTTTGAGAGTGAATTAGTCCCAGTGGACTGATTGTAAACGAGATCACAGCAGGCACACAAAGGGCCCGTATAGCATTTGTCAAAGTGCGTCACTCTCAGGGCAGACCTGTTATCCGGATATTCGTCAAACGATGTGTGTAAAATCCAACATTTTGCTCTGTTCCACTTCACGGATATGAGATATGCAGACTGAAAGTGATAAATGGGAGAAGATAGGCAGATTCTGATGTTGAGTGTCTCTGTTCAGTTTATCGTACTAGGTGGAGCAATATGATCGGTAATAGTGAGGTCAGAGTGAAGTCAGTTGATGAGGATGTTAAGCTTCATAGATTCAAGATAACTAGTACATGTATCACTTATGCCTAGCCAACAGCTTTCTTGATGAACAGTGCTCAAAATAATCAGACGAAATCATGGAACTAATCCGAGAAGACTTTGAGAGTTGTTTGAACCACATAGGGAGGCGTTAACTATCTGATTAGAGTACTCAGGGTGCTTAGAATAATTGGTAGGAGATTTCTAACGATATAGTTGACAACTATTGAAAATGAGGCAGATGTATTCATTAATTTTCTTCTAATTACTATCCCTCCAATATATCTTTACCGATTGCAGTTCTATTACATTCCTTTTCACTTCAGTTGTGTGTGTGTGTAGCAACTTGAACTAATGTAATTTTATGCAAAGTTCTATGCTGATAAGTCCGCCTGTCTACCATCTGTAACGCCTCTAACACATACTTGATACAATCCAACAAACTATGCCTGATCAAGGGAATTAGAGATGTTGAAACTGAACGAATGATGGGCATATCAAGACATAGCACAAGTCCATTGAGTAATGTAGGGAAAAGTAAGATTTTTGACTGAGGTTTACACGAGCAAAGAAAGTGATAATTGAGAGTTTCTGTGATATGGCCTAGTTGAACGCCATTCATACTATCTCTTTCTCTTCAGTACAACATCCGATTAAGTCAGTTTTTGCTTCTTAGTGTCATTTTATCTTACCTGTAAATCAATACACAGATATAAGGTGTTGCAGTTTGGGACAGTGTGTGTTAATGTTGTGTTACATGCCTAGCGAATATCATAAAACTATCTGCGTTTTTAATAACAGAACGCTTCATCGTACATTTTTTATGCCTTGATATTTTTTGGATGTTTCTAGAAAATATACACACAGACAGGAAACTTTTAGCAGAATAACCACCTTTTTGGAGTTCCGCTAACTTAACACGGCTATAGTCGAAACGCAAACGCATGATATTACCTTGATACATTAGGTAACTGTTTTAGTAAATCATACCTTGATATGATTATGAGCAATAAACTGTGCTCGAAACGTCATCAGTAAACATTACTGTATAACATTGTGAGACTTTATCAAAATAAAATTTACCCATAATGGATGTGAAAGGCGCAAGATAAAATACGCTCTTGGGACAATTTACCTGCCAAGTATACAAATCCGTTCGCCTTGTAGAGTTCAAAGTATTTCGACTGTGTGTTAACTGTTCTGCCAAATCTCTAAATGATGTACAGTAATGAAAAAAAAATAAGCTGTTCATTATCGAAAATTATATTCATGTACAGTAAGAATAGTTATTTCAAAAACAAATTACCTAACTGAAGTTCACTGAATCAGTCTTGGCTTAGATAAGCCGATCCCAACTAGATTTCCACCCATACTAGCGTATGTGCAAGCTTTCGATAATACGGGAGTCTGCAAATATCCATACCTTTCGCATGGTACAGATCTACATTACGATGATTTTGTTCAAATTCACTGGTAAAAATGTTTGTGAGCATATGAAATAGTCCTACCGAAACGTTAGTTTGTTGGAGGAATGAAATTGATCATAACATATGGTGGTATTTAAGAAGCTGTTTAATAATATTTAGAAAGAACAGAACACGAAGTTCAGAAAAGATATCTCTCCGCCGATTTCATTTTCAAAAGCTGTACAATCGCATTTAAATACATAGTTTTACATAGATACAATATTTACTTGATTCCACATAATTACGAAGGCGAATAAAAGGTGACAATTATTTTCAACTATGTATGGTTTACGAGAGGCTTACAGACAAAAATTACACAGAATTAGAACGAATTACAGGTGTGTAGAAAATGAGCATGGACAAATTGAAATAATAATTTTCCACTTGAGATGGAAGTCAGGAGGTGGGAATATAGATTACAAGATGCATAGAAACAAAAATTATACAGGATTAGGTTATAATTATAAAGTAGTTATTTTATACGAATTATAAATGTTAGCAGGAAAAGTATGGAAACAAACTTAAAATAACTGTTCCTATAACTGGAAAAATGGGATGAATTGAATTAAGACAAAGAGAGAAGAATCACACACACAGCGAGCGAAAAAGAAATCAAAAAGACGGAGACTAAGGGAACACACCGAACTTGATCCATGGTAGTTGTAGAGGTTGGATAATTTCTTTTGAACACACAGCTCCGGCTTTTGGATGCATATTGCGAGAAGCAGAGAAGTCGGAAGCACGCTGCTTTTGGTATGTTCCTGTTGACTTTGTAAATTACTTTGAATGAATCAGTTGAGATGTTGTGGAAGGTGTTGATCAGATGTTCAGTAATGGCACTTCTGACTGAACCGCTGCCTCCTTTCTACAACCATGCTGGGTAATGTTCTCTAGCACGTTTTGAAAGGACGCGCAGACAACGACCTATGTACCTAGCTCCGCACGAGCAGGTGAACTTATATATGCACATTGAATTGGTCATATGCGAGAGTTTGTCCTTGGCATTGTTTCGAAGTATTGGGCTGCTCAAGAATGTTACTCTTAGTGTTGCTGCAGAAAAGATCCTTTTTAAACAGCTGGATATTCTTCTCTTTAGGATATCAGCTGCCAAATCTCCCCTGAAATTCAGATTCATATACATAGTTTTATTCGGCGCTGAATCTCATTTTTCTCTTTTTAGCTTAGGTTGCATGTTCTTGTCGACAAAACGTGCCGGGTAACAATTCTGCGCCACGATATCATATCCTAATCCTGTATAATTTTTGTTTCTATGCATCTTGTAATCTATATTCCCACCTCCTGACTTCCATCTCAAGTGGAAAATTATTATTTCAATTTGTCCATGCTCATTTTCTACACACCTGTAATTCGTTCTAATTCTGTGTAACTTTTGTCTGTAAGCCTCTCGTAAACCATACATGGTTGGAAATAATTGTCACCTTTTATTCGCCTTTGTAATTATGTGGAATCAAGTAAATATTGTATCTATGTAAAATTATGTATTTAAATGCGATTGTACAGCTTTTGAAAATGAAATCGGCGAAAAGATATTTTTTCTGAACTTCGTGTTCTCTTCATTTTTATGTCCTAATGGGTATTTTTCACGATTTAATAATATTTACATTCTCATTATAAGTGCATATCCATGACCCTATGAGAGATACTAAGGCCTCCTCGCAACCATTGTGTCAAAGGTTTTCTTCGAACCCGCGTCACCCAGTGCTGCAGTCAGGGACGTCACCACTGAGCTATTCAGGCTGACGATTGACCTCCTGTAGGACTGTATTGGATATTTTTTATTGCACACTAGTCAGTAACTAGTGTAAAGTGTCTAGTCTTATCTTCGCTGTAGACTGAATTCTGTCAGTCAAGCTTGCAATGTGGCCACCATGCTAGGTGGCTCGCCATTACGGTGCACTGCGAATTGTCGGTATTAGATGGTTGCAGGAAATCAGCAGGAAGCCGATCTGAAGGTAGTTAGTCAGCGGTTAAACTACTTAAATCCAGAAACTGCACAAATACCAGCTTTCACTTTATGTTAGTTAGTATTATGGATTTGTGTATCGGGTGAATAATCGACGTCGCCTGACCTGCAGATGAAAGTGGAAATAACAGTCAAAATGCATGTCTTAGTTGATTAGCATCTCGCAACGACTTAATGAGAGTAAACCTGGTCAATTAAGATGACGTTCATCATTTAACTCATCAAATTCCTATACTATTGCTATCAATTATTAGAAATTAGGTTCAATTTCCCTAAAAACCTTTTACTTCACTGAAATTCGGAATAAAATGAATGAATTTTAACAGCCTGAAAAAAATTTGGCATTCCAGTACCTCAAAGTAGCAATTGTTTGATCCGATTCACTTGCTCTGTCCAGTTTGATCTTCTGACGTGGTGTTAAAAATTCATCTACATTTTCTGTGTTGTTTTCTTCATTATAATCTATTTTTATTGAGAGATTGTCATCATTTTCTTGTAATTGTTGTTCTTGTAAAATTAAATCAGGCGAATTAATGAACTCTTCAAAAGATATAAATCTACTGTGGATTTTTTGAAAAACAAAATACAAAAGAAGCAGAATGCGAATAAGTTTTACAGAGTGAAAATTTGATGCAAAGTTTTAAATTTTGCTGGGGCTGTACATCAAATAACCTCGCCTAGTTTATTAACTCTCTAGTTTTCTAGCCGGCCCCAAGTGTGGGTAAAGAGAGAGGTTCGGGCGTGGAACTAGCGACCCCACACCACAAAAACATTCAAACTGCTGCGGAAACTTAAACACAAAAGAAGAATATTAAAAATACAAAAATATAGAAAAATACTTATTTTTCACTGGAATTGGAGAAGTTTGGTGAAAGCCTTTGAGAAGCCAGTCAGCCAACCAATATGCATTCTCTCTATGAAATCAAGAATAAGAATGGGGACGTGGAATGTCTATACAATGTACGAAGCCAGCTGTGAAGGCTGCCTAGGTAGCCAAAGGTATGCGAAGTTATGGCAGAGAAGTGCTGGTAATCTGCGAGAGCAGATGGAATGGATGTGGACTGTCAAAATTGTCAGCTGGCGAGTCCGTAATCTACTCCAGTCTGATCACCCAGACGACAACCACGAGCACACTGAGGCAGTGGGTGACTATCATGATGTCACCAGGGGCAGCCAAAGCCCTAATGCAGTGGGAACCAATTTCATCCAGGATCATGACAGCAAGAATCAACTCAAAAAGAAGGAAGGAAGATTACAATTATCAAATGATGCGCACAACTCGGAACAAGAGAGGAGGAAGAATTCTGTAGACAACTACAAACAGTAATGGATAACATCCCGATTGGTGACATCAAAATCTTCATGGGCGATATGAATTCCAAACTGGGACCTGATAATACAAAAAGAGAACTCATCGTGGGTCGATAGGTTCTCACGTGGGGAAATCAATGACAACCGAGAACTCTTCATAGACTTCTGCACCTTCAATGGTTTGGTGATTGAAAGCAGTGTGCACAAACATAAGGATATACACAAGGTAACGTGGGTTTCGCCTGATGGACACACCACAAACCAGATCGATTTCATCTCAATACTGTTCAAGGGAGTGGAGACGCAGCTTGCTGGACGCAAAGTTGAGAAGAGGAGCAGATGTGGTCTCAAACCATCATCTAGCTCAAGGAACCTTTAAGGTGAAGCTGAAATCCCTGCAAACAACTGGACACAGGCCACTGTAATTCAAGTTAAACATTCAGAAACTAAAGGAAAAAACCTCAAGGGATGCCTTCCCTACAGATGAGGTCAGACCAAATCCGAAGACACTACGTGTTATCACTGAGGAAACCTGCGTGGAAGAACATTGAAACTAAATGTCTGAAGGTGATGTTCATGGAAACGTGTGCAAATGTTCTGGGAAGGAAGACGAGACAAGATACGGAATGGCTATCAACGGACATCTACCTTGAAGCTAATAGAAGAGAGGAGAGAAGGATGGTGAAAGAGAAGATGACTTAATGAGAAGGTGCACAACGGAAAGAGGAGCCGAGTTCACTGTACACTGCATTGAATAAAGCAGTAAAGAAGATTGCTAGGAAAGACAAAAGACCTACTTATGAATTATCTAAATATTTAGCCATGGTATTAAATCCTCTTAAAAGCCACTCAAAATATAGATTAACAAATTCTTATGAACCAAAATATAGATTAAATAATTTAGAATCAGATAATGAAGAAAAAATGGTTAGTTTTGACATTGTCAGTTTATATACACGTATATCAATAAATATGGCCACAGAGGCATTCATAAACGAACTGATTTCTGACCAAGAACTCGAACTTAGAACGAAAGTGCCACATGAGGACATAATGGTGGAAGTGCAGCTCTGCTTGACTTCCACAGTATTGAAATTCCAGGGGAAATATACAAACAAACTGAGGGAGTTGCCATGGGGTCACCAATATCCCCGACTGTGGCAGATATACTAATGGATAAGTGAGGAAACTCAGAGATTGAAACGTTCAGCCACGCCCCAAAAGTATGGTGGAGGTATGCAGATGACACATTCACTGTACTTAGAACACAGGATACAGATAGATTTTTCGAACACATTGACTCAAAGGTGGAGGCAATTCAATTCACTTATGAATTAGAAAGTCAGGAAGGGGAGCTTCCAATGTTAGATTGTAACGTAAAAAGGGAAGATGGGAAGTTAAACACTAGTGTCTACAGGAAACCCACACACAAACATATATTTGGACTTCCGATCGTCTCATCCTATGTCAGTAAAAATAGGATTGCTGAAATGTTTAAGTGATAGGGCACAAAAACTAAATAGTACCAAGGAAAATCTAAGACAGGAAGAGAGGCATATAGGAGAAGCTTTGAAACTTAATAATTATCCTGATAAATTAGTCAGAAAGTATGGAGGGAAATGTAAAAATAAAATAAATAATGACAGTAGTGATAGTGATAATAATAATAATGGTAATATTAATGACGATATGCATGTCAAACATGCGCAAGACAACACCAACAATAAGGAATCTAAATTATCAGTAGTAATTCCATACAAGGAAGGAACCTCGGAAACCTTACGCAGAATTCTTAACAAGGCAGGAATAAAAGTGCCATTCAAACCCACAAACTCAATTAGAAACAACTTTGTCCATTAAAGGATCCTGTGGAGCCTTTAAAACAAAACAATTTAGTTAATCTAATACCCTGCCTGCAATGATTTTCAGGTCAAATACATAGGTCAAAGTAGTAGAACGCGGGCAGTCAGACTAGCTGAACATAAAAACTTAGCAAAATCTACATTTGTTGATCCAAATAAGATAAGAAATCTAGAGAATGGTTCAGCTGTAGCACTACATGCAGTTACACACAACCATACAATAGGATGGCATAGGATGACAGTCTTAAAACCTAATGTCACAGGGTATAGGGAGAGATTTGTAGCGGTAAATAATTCCCCAAAATTATTAACCACAGCAATCATCACTCAACATTGGATGCTGACCATCACCGTTCAAGTCGACTTGTTTAGCTGAAGGCTTACGGTCAAGCATCCCCGCCATTTGGTGCTCCGTCGTGTCACGTGCGTGCACGATTACTAGCTAGCTAAGCATTCACCTCTACCCGCGATTTTGTCCCGAAATATAATACGTACTTTGGACGACAAAATCTGGTCTTTTGCTTTACCATTTGGTACTCGAAGAAGAAACACTATAGAAGTTGTTGGTATAAGATCTTGCGTTAGTATAATCCGTACAACTCGCGAACGTCGATACCGTCAATCCCTAAAGATTGATAACAGAAGCTTTGTTTATCGAGTCAACTGCAAATACGTGTAATAGGAATTATTCAACACCTGTCCCAGATATCTGGAAAATTCTACTACGCCTATGACAAATAGGAGAGAACAAAGAAAACTGTAAAACTCAAGTTTCGAAGTCGTGTGATTATGATTGAAATGATTATGAACAATAAATTTTGTTCGAAAAGTCATCTAGTAAATAATACTGTTTCACTGTGTGATACATCTAATAAACAAACTAATATGGCAAGACAAAAGAAAATTCTAAAATACACTGACCAGCAATTGAACCAGAACAGGCTGGTCTCAGGTAAAAGAGACCTCAGGATGTTATATTAGATAACGAGGTGTATACCCGGGAAGAGATCAAGCCAGATGATGAAACCAATAAAAGGTGTTCATAGGAACCTGATTACCAAGGAGGAGAAACAAATCAAACAATGGGCTGATTACTTCAAAGGACTCTTGAGTCGACCATCACCTGCAACTCGCCCAGAAATACACCACCACCGGCATGCACAGAAATGCCTGCCAGTGGACAACAATCCTCCAACGTATGCAGAAATCCTGAATGCAATCAAGCTAATGAAGTTCGGAAAGACAGCAGGACTAACGAAATTCCCCGCGAAGCATTGAAAAAGGACCCAGAAACTGCGGCAGATGTTCTCACACCATCATTGTAAAAGGTTTGGAAGGAAGGAAAGGTGTCTGCTGACTGGAAAAAGTCTACTTCATCAAGCTACCAAAGGAGGGTGACTTAGGCCTGTGCAAGAACTGGTGTGGATTCACGCTGTTGTCCACGCCAAGTGAAATACTAATTCATACTAATTACATCAAGGGAACTAAGCTCTAGTGAGATAAAAGTACTGGAGAAAGGACTAAATTTCAACGTAACAGTTAATAAAAGAAATACTAATTCCCATCATCCTGGGAGAGAATAAAAGATGCACTGGATATAGAACTCCTCCAGCTGCATTCAGGAAAGACAAATCATTTACTGATCAAACCGGAACTCTACACATAGTCATCTTCATCGAACAAAGCAGAGAATGGCAGTCAAACCTCACTCTACCTCAACTTCATCGACTTCGAAAGGCCTTCGATAGACAGTGTTGGCCAAGAAGTGATTTGGAAACTGCTTCAATACTACGGCCTGCAGTTCCCAAGTCTTAATCAACCTCATGCAGCAGTTGGCTATATGACAGTGCCACGTGGCAGGGGATCAACAACGGGAAACTCAGTGAGGCGTTCGAAGTGAACACTGGAGTAAGATAGGCTGACTGTCTGCCTATTATCATCAACGACGATATTCTTAACTGTGTTGGACTGAATTATGCATCAGACTGTGTGTGGGGAGCGAGGAGACAGGAATACGCTGGATCAGAGATAAGAAGACTCTGGAAGATTTGGATTTCGAGAATGGATGATGTATGTCTAATGTCACCCAAACTCGAAGACTTAGAGGTAGGCGCAAACCAGCGAACCGGCTGAAGAGGTTAGCTGGCAGCGAAGACAGGACCGCAGGTGAACATAGAGAAGACGGAGGTGATGAGGATAAACAACGAACCTCAACAACAACAACAGCAGCCAGCATCAATCACCATCAACGGGAGAGATTTAACAGAGGTTACCTCCTTCACTTATCTGACTGGAAAGCATAGTTTCAACCACTGGCAGTCGGAACGGATGAAGATGTCAAGGCTAGCCAGAATCGGAAAGGTAAGATACACCTTCATCAACCTGAAACCAGTTTGGAAATCTTCTGCACTCCGCCTCAGTATAAAGAACAAGATCCGGATTTTCAGCACAGATATGAAGTCAGTCAGTTGTTCTATACGGGTCAGAAATTCGCAATGCGTGTCACGAAAAGGATTTCCAACAGGCCACTGCAGACTTCAATGAACAGCTACCTTCGATGGCTCCATACTGAAGATCAAATGACTGGCCGGCCGGAAAGAATTAGCGAGAAGAAACTTTGGCTGGGAACAAACCAACAGGCGAGAGCCGATTGTTCAACAAATATGCAGGAGAAAATTGAGATGGATTGATCGGGCATTCGTTGAGGAGGCTGTCGAATGACATGGCACGCAATGCAGACCATCGCTCGAGTGGAGTCCGAATGGGAAGTGAGGAGTAGGTCATCCTAGAGTGACATGGAGGAGATCGTATGAGGAGGAGTCGTGTTCCAACCTGAAGAGGACGGCAGAAGATAGGACAAAGTGGAGATGTGTTGTTGAAGCCCTATGTCCCATTCGGAACCGAAGGGAATAATGATGGATGAAATAAATGCGCATGCAGTTGGCTAATAAAGAATTTCGCTACCGAAAACTGTCTGGTTCTGTGGTTACGATTTCACTAAGGTTCAAGTGTAAAACGCTAGTTTCTCAAATATTAAAGGGGGTAAAATAACTCTTTGAAACATCATGCAATAAGTCTTCAAGCAGTGAATATGAAGACCAAATTATCCTCTATGCTTAACTGACTTTATTTATGACATTAATCACTGGTGTTTTCAGTGATCTCGGATCAATCAGCATCCACCGATCATTTGATTATTTATTATTCTCCTGGGCTCCCAGCGGAACATGAGGATTCAACAGCATAACTCCATTCCATCTTGTTCTCTGTAGTCCTCTTTAGTTGATCTCTTGATTGCCTTTAGGCTCTCGTCTCATCCTTACACGATCTCTACCATGTCGTCCTCGGATGTCTAACCTGTAGTTTCCTATTCGGGTCCCACTCTAGGACCGATCTGCAGTATGATTTTACTGAACGAGCTTCCCGCAGTGTGTCTCCCCATCTCACTTTCCTTCTGCATATTTGTTAGTCCGTCCTTAGAGTTCCTTCTTGCTTAACATTTTCGGTCGACCATCTGATCTACAGAATGGACTCAGCGAAGACAGTTGTTGATGGGATATAGCAGCCTGTCTTAAACACATTCAGTGATGCACCCATCTCTGATGAATATAGTAACACTGACCTGACATTGGTGCTGAAAATCTACTCTTCACGCATACTAAGGCGCATTTTAACACTTCAGACTTCGGAGTAATGAACATCTGTTTCGCTCTTCCGATCCTGGTTGACTTTGATGTCCCCATCTGTTCCGACTGTCTGCTGATTTCTGCCACTGCCTACTCTGAAATTTGTTGGTTCTCGGCTATCGATTTTCGGGTTTGTGGGACATTAGACATAAACCGCCGCTGGAAGTTCAGATCTTCTAAAGAATTCTAGTCAGCCCAATATATTCTTATATTCTAACTCCCCACCGCCATCCTCACTATGCAGCCCACCACAGCCAGCACTATCATCGGTGATAACAGGTAGCCATGTTTTATTCCTATCTTCACCCCAAGCAGTTCGCTGAGCTTTCTGCTGTAGATCACTTGACATGGGTCATCCTCACCATCACATAAGTGTTGAATTAGGTTTAGAAAGGTTTGCGGTATTCCATGGTCTTAAGACAGTTTCCAAATAACTTCACAGTCGATACTGTCAAAGACTGTTTCAAAGTCTATGAAGGTGAGGTAGGGAGTTGTCTACCATTCTATGCTCTGTTCGACGGTGGTGTGTAGTGCTGAAATTTGATCCACTCACGACTTACCTCTTCTGAATCAAGTTTTTTCCAGCCCTTTAGTCTTCCCGGGATGATGCAACCTGAAATTTTGCTTGACATGAATAGAGGAGTAATTCTGCAAGAGTTCTTGCAAAGACCTAGGACAATCTTCTTTGTTGTTTGACAAGGCAGCCTTTCTTCCAATCAGCGCATACCTATTCTTCCTTCGGAAATTTCTCCTGTAGTGATGTGAGTATGTCAGCTGAGGTCTCTGAGTCTGTTTTTGAAAAAGGGAGTGCCTTTTTCACGTATTTCCACGTATTTGACAAATCGCTGTTTTTGTTGTGTTATTCACTTCAAGAACATTTTTTAAAACGTTAACTTGACTTCTGTCTGTTAAGTTTTGATTTTAACCACTTATATATATATATATAATTTTGATTATAGCTTGAAACCACACAGTATTTTTGGTACAAGTATGGAATTTTCAGCATGGATATCGGTAGCCCAAATTTTGCAGGCCGACCATAGATATCAGGTGTGCGTCGGCAGGAGATCGAACCCCGGACCATGTACATGGTCGGCGAGAGTCCTAACCTTTGTGCCACTGACGCACATATATATAGTCTGTATTGGGTAAATTGTCTTGGCTGTTTCCAGTAGAAGTTCATTATGTGAAAAGTACCACATAAATGTAATAGGGCGGAGTGTTACTTTTTGGTAGATGATGGAATACAGTGTAATAACTGTAAAAAGTGGTATCATAAGATGTGTACTGGATTACGTCCAGCTGCATACAAACGTTGTAGTGCTCCGACATCCCAGTGGATGTGCAGAATGTGTTGCTTCCCAAAGATGACTTTAATAAGGGAAGCTCACGAACTGCTGTCTAAAGCCATGGATCTCCTGATGATAGCGTGGCTAGTAAGAGTGACACGGACTGCCCGTCTGAAGATGACGCAGCAAGTGCCATCATGAATGTTATCACAACGGCGGTTACTATCCCAGTTACCCCGGAAGTAAAACCTACTAGGCGTTCGAAGCGTCTTAGTAAGCGAAAAGGTAACAAAACGGAAGCTGTAAACAGCCCCTCAGAACCAGAGAACACTGTAAGCGAAGTTCACCATGAAGGTGGTGCAGACACTGATCTCGATTGTACCATCAAAAACTGCAGCAGCCCTGAGAAGGAACTGCAAGCAGATGATCAGTGGGTAACGAAAGTAAGCAATCGGAAGAAATATAGTAATATTGATGGTAGGCAAACGTCTGTCACCTGTAGCCAGGCTGCATCAAAAGTGGTGAGAAAAGACGTAGCCACTGCTAAACACGACAAGCTCTCCTTAGACTCTAACATAATTGTTGGAAATTTAGAAGAGTCCAAAGAATCTTATCCTGTGAAAAGGCAGGATCACGACCTTAAATTAGTGAGTAGTATTATAAGGAAGATGCTTCCAGCAAATTTCCCAGGAGTATCGATTAAAAAGCTGATTAGAATAGGCAGAAGAGATGATGAATGTTCTAATCAGCGTAGCTTGCTTAAAGTAGTCTTAGGCTCTCCTGATGAACGGAATCATCTACTGGCTAATGTACACAACCTTGTCGGGTCAGGAATTTCAGTCAGACCTGAAGACAGACTTAAACGAAAAGAAGTTTTGTCCCAGCTAGAAACAAGACGTAAAAATGGTGAGACTAACCTTAAACTGGTGGGTTTTCAAATAGTCAGGTCTTGGAAACGTATGCTTCCAAGACCTGTGTGGATAAGCCGGACCGCATAGGAAGCCTGAAGGTAGTGTACACTAATATACGTAGTATCGGGAACAAATTTCACGAGCTAGGTGTATTAGTGGAAGACCTTAGCCCAGGTATTGTGGCCATTACTGAAAAATGGCTGGTTTCTGGATTAGATGACACACCTGAGCTATGCGGATTTAGTTACTTGCGCAGCGACAGGGTTAAGGGTCGTAGAGGTGGCGGGGTTGCTCTGTACATCAACAACTCCCCACATGTTCGTTCCGTGAAATCTGAAGCGCATGACAGTGGGACAAGTGAGGTAATTAGCTGTGAAGTAAGCTTTGCAACTGGCACTCTACTCATTGGAGTTCTGTATAGAAGTCCCTATTGTCAGTGTGATGAATTTATTTTAGATCACCTCAAACAATGGAGTAAACACAGTAGCTGTCTTATTCTAGGTGTTTTAATGCACCTCATATAGACTGGGTAGCTGTCACATCTCCAGGATCCGCTAATAAGTTTGACAGCCGGTTACTCTTGACTACCATGGAAAATGCCCTGACACAACATGTCTTAGGTAGTACAAGATTCGGTTCTACCCAAGGATCTTCCTTGCTGGACTTACTGCTTACTCATGACAACAACGACGTGGATGGTCTAGTTATTCATCCACCTCTAGCAAACAGTGATCATGGGGTGTTAGATTTTAACTTAAGGGCTGGCAATTTAGTCAGTTTTCAACCCAAATCCCGATCTAGTGTTTGGCATGCTCTCATAGTCGCTATAAAGGAGCGTGCTTCGACTGCCGACCGGTCAGTCAATATTGTCTCATCCATTGAAGATGAATGGGATAGATTTAAGAATACACTTGAGAGGGTTACCACTGATTTCATTCCCTGGAGGGTTCCTAAAAGGCCAACAAATCGGCCACCATGGATAAATAGACAAGCTATGACACTCCTAAGACGGAGAAAAAGGTTCTGGAATTTCTTTGTTTCTACTGGGCTACAGCAATTCCGGCTGAAATACTGTGAAACCAGAAACCAGTGTAAAACTTTGATTCATCAGTCAAGGATAGCTTATGAAACCCAGTTAGTTAAAAGTTCACCAGGCTGCCCAAAAAGACTCTTCTCATATATCAAGAGAAGAACACGTAAGAGTGATGCTATCCCACCTATTATGCTTGAAGATGACCAGACAAATATGACTGAGAATAACTTGACTAAGGCTGAGGCTTTGTCCAAGCACTTTAATCAAGTATTCTCTGATAATATTGATACCAGCTTTGTAACTTTTCCAGAAGGTAACTTGAAAATGGCACCCTTATACATTGGAAAGGACACTGTCCTAAAGTGGCTTCTAAGGCTCAATCCTGGTAAGTCCAGGGGCCTTAATGAACTCTACCCACGTATATTAACAGCATTGGCTGAAAACATAGCCGAGCCATTGTCGGTAATCTTCAATGTGTCTCTTGACCAGTCTAAATGTCCAAGAGACTGGAAAGATGCCATCATTAGTCCGGTTTTCAAAACCGGATCTAGAAACTTAGTTCAGAATTATCGTCCTGTTAGTTTGACCAGTATTGTTGTTAAACTACTAGAAAGAATAATTCGTGATGCTATCATTCAGTTCATTGAAGGGAATAAACTTTTCGCTGTGGAACAGCATGGTTTTAGAGCAGGTCATTCTTGTCTGACCAACCTTCTTTTGGCCAGAGAAAGTTGGGCAAGCTCAGCTGATGCTAATATACCGGTGGATGCCATATTCATTGACCTTAGCAAGGCGTTCGACAGGGTTTCTCATTCAGGTCTTCTAGTAAAGTTAGGTAGTCTGGGAATCAATAAAGTGGTTGCCAACTGGATTGAAGACTTTCTAAGGGACAGCAGACAAAGAGTACGAGTTAACGGGGTTTTATCAACATGGGAATCGGTTAAGAGTGGCGTTCCTCAGGGTACAATTCTAGGCCCACTTCTTTTCCTGATTTATGTTAATGAGATTCCATCGGTAGTTAAGTCATCCTGCTTACTGTTTGCTGATGACATCAAGATATGAAGAGTTTTACACGATGACAGTGATCAACTTGCTTTGCAGGAAGATTTAAACTTGTTAAGTGATTGGTGTAAGCACTGGGTCTTGGAGATTAACTTAAGCAAGAGTGTAGTTATGCATGTATCTCATAGTCACGTGCACAATTACTCAATGGATGGCATTACTCTCCCAGTGGTCAATGAGTACAAGGACTTGGGAGTGGTTGTGCAGCATGACTTGAAAACAGCAACAAACTGTAGAGCTGCAGCCACTAAGGGTTTCCGAATATTATGGGCCATACGCAAGGCTTTTGCGAATTTTGACGCTGAAATATTTCGTATATTATATCCGACTTATATCAGACCTCATTTGGAATATGGGATCCAGGCAACGAGCCCGTGTTTAAAATACGAAATAGACTTATTAGAAAGGGTGCAAAGAGTAGGAACTAAGCTAATAAAGGGTTTCTCAACCCTCTCATATGAGGAGAGGTTAAGTCGACTGAATTTATTTCCACTATCATACAGACGACTTAGGGGTGACCTAATACTAGCATACCGTATCCTAAGAAATGATTTTGGAGCTAATTTATCTAATTTATTTCTTCCTTCTAGCACCAACCAATTGCGAGGACATCACCTCAAGGTTCAAAAACCACGGTTGAATCGTCTGCGTCAGGGGATCCGTTTTCCGCATCGAATTGTGAACCATTGGAACTCCCTACCGGAACACGTCGTATCAGCGCCATCCGTTGATTCATTCAAGGCGAGATTGGACCTCCTGTATGCCACGAATCGAAAGGATTAACACAGGCATATAGCCTACTATCCTAAATAAATTGTAAACTGTAAACTCAGCTAGTCCCGTGGGCTTTCTGGCTTTTAGAAAGCTTGTGTCATTCTAGACTTATGTTTCGTCTAGAGAGTAGTTTCTCATTGAGTTTTCGTTTGCTGTTAGTGGTATTTCTGTACGATCTGCAGGTGGTGGTGGGTTCAAGAGTCATTTGAAATGATCAGCCCATTGTTTCCTTTGTTACTCCTCTCTAGTAATTGTCTTTCCTATACTCTCAAGTCTCGTTGGTTTCATCTGTGTTGACTTCTTCTCCCATTAGCGACCTGGTTATCCAACATAATGTTGCGATGTATCGTTTACCTGCAGGCTCTTCTGCTTCACTTAGCAGTGTGTTTTCGAATGATCGTTTGTCTTTCCTCACGCTGCTCAGTGCTTACTTTGATGAGCTGTAGATTCAATTCAGTTCCTCCCTTCGCTATGAATAAGATTTTTATTTCGATAAAATCGCACAGTGTTATACAGTAATATTTATTGATGACGTTCCGAGCACAATTTATTGCTCATAATCATATCAGCCATATTTGCAACGGTTCAGTTTCTCTTTCACCATCCTCCTCTCTTCTGTTATCTTGAACGTGTCCTTAGACAGCCGTTCCTTGACTTGACTCTTCTCCTTTCCTAAGAAGGCTGCACAGGTTTCCTTCAGAATCACTATAATAGGATTCCAGTGTTCTTCCACATAGCTCTTCCTCATGGTACCACAAAGAGTCTCCGACTGTTCTCTGGTCGCTGCCCTAATGGTTCCCGAGTGTTGAACGTGAATTGTAGACTACCCCAGCTGCTCTGAATGCTTTCAATTTGATCTTGAGTATTATTTTCACTTAAAAGTGGTTTAGGCCCACTTCTGCTTCTCTTCCGGATTTTGTATCTGTCAGGCTGCGTTTCCGCTTCCTCAAGATCGAGAGAAAGCCTGCTTAATTTTGGCATGTCAGTCAGGTTAAGCCCATGTTTCCCTGTGTATACCCTTGTGCTTGTGCGTACTGCCTATCACCAAGTCATTGAAGGCTCAGAAGTGTGTACATGGTTCTCCATTCTCAGACATTTTTATGAGGGCCTCCCTATCTGGGATGAATTCGCCTCCTGTGTTGTTTACTCCTAAACTGGTATTCATATCACTCATTAGGATTTCGATATCGCTATTTGATGTCCTGTCCTTCACTGCATGCAACTGTCTGTAGAAGTTTCCCTTGTTTTCTTGATCTGCTTCGTTTGTAGGCACGTAGTATTGGACAGTTGTAAGTTTCTAGGGTTTTTGATGGAATCTTACTGGCTCACCAGTCAGCTTCAGACACTGTGTGGACATTCAGTGTCCCTACAGTTATTTTTGCTTTCATCAAATTAACACATATTGGCTGACTGGTTTTCTGAAGACTTTCATTATCCCGTGATATTTGATTCCTCTGTAACGACTGAATTAATCTTTCTGAATGGAGTGGCTAGCCCCATGTAGAACCTTCCCTCTTTTTCTGGGCTTTGCACCGTCCAGTAAGCTAGGGGAGGTTAGTATCCACTAAATTAGTCACTTAGCGATAATCAACGTCTTTCATAGCAATAAATTATTCAGTAGGTAGATAAATGAAGTTGATTTAGCCCTGGAGGAAAGGTTACCTTGTGAAACTAAAAGAGAAGGGCGACTTAGGCCTCACTCTGCAAGAACTGCCGAGGAATCATGCTCCTGTCGACGCCAAGTAAAATCCTGAGTCGCATCATCCTGGAGAGAATAAAGGACGCACTGGATACAGAATTCCGACCAGAACAAGCTGGATTCAGGAAAGGCAAATCATGTTCTGACCAAATTGCAACTCTACGAAACATCATCGAACAAAGCATGGAATGGCAATCAAACCTCTACCTCAACTTCATAGACTTTGAGAAGGCCTTCGACAGCGTTGACCGCGAAGTAATTTGGAAACTGCTCGAGTACTACGGCATAACCCAAATATTCATCAACCTTATTCAACAGCTGTACGACAACGGCACATGTCAAGTGATCCACAACGGAAAACGCAACGAGGCGTTTGGAGTAAACACAGGAGTCAGACAAGGGTGCTTATTATCACCAATGATATTCCTAATTGTGGTGGACTGGATTATGCGTCAGACAGTGGGAAACGAGAAGACAGGGATATCCTGGACCGACGTGAAGAACTTAGAAGACCTGGATTTTGCGGATGATTTATGTTTGATGTCACACAAGATCGAAGACTTACAAGCGAAAACTGACAAACTGGTCGAAGTAGCAGCAAAGACAGGACTCCAGGTGAACACAGACAAGACGGAGGTTATGAATATAACCAACCAACAACAGCAACATCCAGCGCCAATCACCATCAACGGGAGGGATTTGAAAGAGGTTACTTCATTCACTTATCTAGGGAGCATTGTCTCAACTACAGGAGGAACGGACGAGGATGTCAAATCGAGAATCGGGAAGGCGAGAAACACATTCATCAACCTGAAACCAATCTGGAAATCTCCGTCACTCAGCATCAACAACAACATTCCGATTTTCAATACAAACGTCAAGTCAGTCAGTTCTTCTACACGGATCAGAAACTTGGCCAGTGTGTCACAAAGAATATTTCCAACAGCCTGTTGCAGACCTTTATCAACAACTGTCTTCGCTCTATACTGAAGATCAGATGGCCGGAAAGAATCACCAACAAGAAACTATGGGAACAAACAAAGCAAGAACCAATCGCCCAACAAATATGCAGAAGAATGTGGCGATGGATTGGACACTCGCTGAGGAGGCCACTGGGTGACATCGCGCGTCAGGCCCTCGAGTGAAACCCGAGAGGGAAGCGATGAGTGGGACGTACAAGGGTGACATGGAGATCGTGTGAACAGGGACTGAAACAGTATGGATTAACATGGATGCAAGTGAAAAGTACAGCAGAATACAGAAGCAAGTGGAGACGTGCAGTTGAGGCCCTATGTTCCACTAGGAACCCAAGGGAACAATGAATAAATAAAAATAGCCCGTACTCAATACAGTGAACAATACATCAAGTATCTATCCTACACTGTAGATGGTACAGCGGATATTAAATCTCCATGATAGAGATATTTTCTGTACGTCTTAGACAGGAAATTAACTATGAGACAATGAATTCGCAAATTTTTCTTTCATCTTCAAAGGTCACCTTGATTTGATTGTCTGTCACACAGTAGTTGACTAGTCTTTTTATTCAATCTGTTATTTATCCATGCTCATTTAGTTGAATTACTTGACTATTATGAGATGGCTTATGTCAGTGGTGATCTCAGCACTTCAGAGAAGATATGCAAATCCGATACGTTGTTGTTATATAGGCAACAAACAATCAAATCCTTGTTTAACAAATCAACTGGATCAAGACCAATATCAGGGACGTGTGGAACAATTCATTGTCTTATAAATCAAAGAAAACGAAGCAGAACAACCGCGAATGTCATGTCTCAAAGATATTTTACATCCTTGGTTTCATGAGTAATATTGATTCTCAAACTTTATTCACTGGGTAAAGTTTAGTCAACTGATGCTATGTTATGCAAACTAATTTGAAAGGCTTTTCTTCATTCTACGCATTCTGAGTGAAACATGGTGCTTCAAGCTCTGAAAATTCAATGGCGGTGGTGTTATTACTACAAAATGGGGATGATAACCTTACGGTCAATGTATTCGGGCTTACTGCTGGCTAGATGAGCTTTAGTAGTACGTCGAATATGGACCAGGTGCATGGTTGGCGAACATTCTAACAGTGAATCACCAAAGCAGTTTGAAGTTTATCGGTGAACACATATCCTACTCTAACTAATTTAGAACTTTGTCAGCTATCAATTCAATGACTTTTGATCAAAAATTGCTTGAATAAAATGGGCATAATATTTTTAGTATATTTGCTGTATTGTTAATCACCCAACTTGCACTCATGTACTTTTGCATTTTTGTTCAAAGTGCAGTGACTTGAGCTAATGTGCCCTTATGGTAGGTTTAGCACTAGTCTACGAATCTGTTTGATACTTTGTGCTATTTTCCTTAGGACTATATAAATAAAGTTGTTTACCTCAGAGGGCTTTGTCACCCTATAACATTTTGACTGAAATTATAATTTGAAATCAGAAAATGCGAGGAAATTTAATATAACAATAATACTAATACTGATGTAGAAGGCAATTAGTGAACTTGGTGCGAAAAATGTTGGGCATTAGGTATACGGTTTCAATGCTGACTGTTTTCTGTTTCTCCACTAATTAAAAAGAACCTTTAAAGGTAAGAAAGGGGTATTCACAGTGTATGAAAAACTATTTCCGCCAATCAAGCATCCCTCTTACCTCTGTATCTCATCCTTCTTTATTATACTTTCATCGGTGGGATTCGTTTGCATGTGGAACACAATCTCTTTGTACAATTCCTGAAATAAAAGGAGAGCAAACAAAATTATCATCCAGTTGAATGCATTCTATTCGTGCTGTCAAGTATTATCACCTTGATGGAGGGTGTAGAATAAGTATTAAGGTAATTGTTGTCACATTTAGTCCTTTAATTATTTTTTCAAAAGTGTTTGCT
>OX235279.1:46103725-46155604 GCA_944472155.2 Trichobilharzia szidati
AGAGGTGCCAAACGCCTAGCATCAGGTCTGAAACCCTCAGAGTCTACTGTATATCCCAAGCATGATACAGACGACAAAGTAAAATGACATTTAGATGGATTAACAAGAACATTTTTCTCACAGAAACGCCTGAACAGTTTTAAAAGACGTTCATTATGCAATTCGATGTTCGGACCATGAACTATAATGTCGTCTTGGTAAGACTCAACACCATCTAATCCGTCTATCATCTGATTTATTACTTTTTGAAATATTGCAGGAGAAACCTTTAAACCAAAAGGCAAGAACTTATACTTGAACAATCCAAATGGAGTATTAATGGTTGTTAATGCATTAGAAGCTTCGTCCAGAGGAATTTGCAAATAAGCATCTTTTAGATCTATTTTGGAAAAGTATTTTGAGCCATGTAGCTTGTAGAGAATATCTTCGCTTTCTAGCGTAGTGCAACTTTGCTGTAGAAGACGACTATTGAGTGTAAGACGATAGTCACCACAAATTCTCGGTGTTTTTCCGTCAGCCTTTAGTGGTGTGACAATGGGAGTAGCCCAATTCGAAGATTCAACTGGCATAAGTATGCCCTGCTCAACCAACTTGTCCAACTCTTTCTTAACTGCATCTCGCAAACCATATGGAATTAATCGGCGCTTTAGGAAGATAGGATCACCCTCTATTTCAAGATGGATGGGCTGAATCTGCATGCCACCTACACACTTTGAACATTGAAAAACTAATTCTCTGAACAAAGATTCATCAAACAACTCAGTACAAAGTGAGATTTCAACATTTAACAATCTAAGGGCTTTCAATCCCAATAAAGATGGACCATATTCACTAACAAGAAAGGGGATATTCACAAAATTACCACTGTCTGACTTCAAACAAATGTTAGTTGCACCAATAAGAGGTAGTTTATGACCAGTTATGCCTGTAATTGAACTAGTAGTAGGGTCTACCTGAGCATGCTTACAAAGCGATAGTAAATCTTTCTTAGAAACTATAGATCCAGTACTCCCAGTATCAATTATAAAACAGTGAGACTTACCTGAACTTGTAGTGAAGTTTCTCACTAGATGAGATTGAGTATTGTGAAAAGTTGAAAGAGACATTGACTTCATTTTATCAGACAGTTTGGGAGGATCATAAGTAGCGTAATTATTTGAACTTCTGCAGACAGACTCGATGTGCCCAATTTTACCACATTTATGGCACTTGGCACTCCGAAAACGACAAGTGCTTCGTAGATGAAGTTTTCCGCATGAAAAACACGGTTTGATGTTCTTGCTTTCTGTGTGCATTCTATTACATGTGGACGGCAGTTTGGATTTCTTTCTATGAACACATTTATTATCAACTTTGGACAGCATGACATCAGACGCTGACGTAGTGGCAGCTGGGTAGTCACTGTTGACATCTTCATACGTAATACATAAATCCTTGGCAGTTTGAAAGGTGCAGGAAGGTATCTGAACCAACTCTTTCTCTAACTTAGGAATATTGATTCCAGCAATTAGACGATCACGTAGTTGAGTATGGAGCTGATCTCCAAAGTTGCATTTTGAAGCTTGTATCTGAAGTTGAAGAATAAAGTCTCTAATCTTCTGGTTGGGAGCACGAACAAGTTTGTTGAACTGAGCCCTCTCTCGTGTTTCGAGAGTTGTTATGTGGAAGTGATTTGTTAAAAGTTCACGGAGTTTATCATAAGACAGAGAAATTGGTTTATCTGGAAATGACAGAGTTTTCAGTAGGCTGTACGCATCTAGCCCAATAGCAGTAATAAAATGAGCTGGAATTTTGTCATCGCGAACATTCTTCGACATGCACTATGCGTCGAAACATTCAAGATAATCGGAGATTTCCCGCGGTGAACCATTTATAGGAAACTTTCCAAGATTATTTAATTCCATTGCGACGCCAAAATGTGATTGTTATTTGTACTAGTAGTATTGTATTTCGCAATGACCGGATTACAGGAACTCAACCAAAACACTGAAAGGGATGAATTTAGGAATTTGTATTTGGCGGAATTATATTTCAAATCAAAATAATAAATATATTAACAAACAACAGTAAGTATTTAAACAATACAAAGATAGAAATAGTCAATCACCACATCTGTTAATATGCAGTGACATCATCAAATAGACTATTTGCTTGACAATGAGCTTTCAGCCAGTGTTTTGTAGTCCACACTGTATTCACCTGCATTCTGGACAGTACATCAGCCACACAGTCCTCTGTCTCTTTCAAGTATTTTATATTACTGATGGGCTGTGATGGAAGATCAGGATGATGAATATCGCATGGTGATTATTTGTCTGTTTCCGTATTGAGTGCGTAAGTAGGGGCTTGTTATATGTGTAGGACGCGAATGGTCTGGCCTCTGCGTGACAACAATCAATATTAATCTGCATTCAGTAGAATTCACATCTGGCGTTACTTACGATAAAAATGCTGACAAAATCATACATATGAATCACTCATTTCAAATTAGTACCCAATTTCAATACAAATCAAGAACAAGATACGATGCCGCACACACCAAAGTTGTATGGAGGAATTGACTTCAAGCCTTATTTTTTCCCAAATATTGGTAATCCATCTAACACATACTTGGGATTTTTGTTAATGTGAAGACAATATTTCTATATTTCTTAATGTGCTCCATTGAATGACTAGTTAGCAGATTGTACTCACAAACTTATATCCGAAGCGACAGTCACCATGTAATTTCACCATAAACCAAATTGATGTAATGTAAACAATACTTATCCATGCCTGTACAACTGGTGTGTCATACACAGATAGGAATAAATATATATTATATTAATATGTGGAGTAAGTGTTTATCTGCCAGGTAGATATCTGGCATCTCTTTGATAAAAGTAGAACACATCGTTTCTGTAGGATCTAGCTGTTTAGGGGAGAACTCTGTTGGTTCCTAGCCAATATTAAACGGAGCTGCCTCCACAGCCCCATCTGACGCGTCTGAGACTGGTATAAGAGCAGCATCTAGATCAGGATATTTTAGGGTTGTGGTTTTTGCCAACGCCCCCTTCAGCTGTGCACTCCTTTGATAAGTGAAAGTCTTTTGGCTTTCCCCGCAACCGGCAGTAATGCCACCAATCAACCTGATGTCAAACAGTCTGTTTCCTTACTCTCAAATGTGCCCTCTTCAGACACCCAGGATACCCCAGTTTCCGTATGCCTATCTCCATGCGATCGTGAACTGAGTGATCTACCATGGAAACCATCTTCTTTTTCACAGAACCTTAACGAAAACGATGAAGGCTTTATGGACCGAACACTCGATGTACCGGTCAGACTGTCATCTAATTTTCATTTAACCTCAGCTGAATCACATCATCATCTCCTTCACTTTGCCTCAGCCCTTACCACTGATCAAAGATCATTTACTCTTTTCCTTATAAACGCTCGTTCTATCTGCAATAAAATTCCATACCTTCACTCCTTACTTTCACTTTGTATGCCTTCTGTACTGTTAGTTACCGAGACCTGGTTACCATCTGACTTCAATGACAGACTTTTAGAATCACCAGGATACACACACTTTAGACATGGCAGAGAAGAAGGACGTGGTGGTGGTTGTCTTATCTTTGTTAGCAACAAATTCCACGCTGTAGAAGTTGATGATTTGGGTTGCTCACTTACAGACGCAGTATGGGTTACACTCAACACTAACTTCAATACAAGACTTTTATTGGGATGTATATACCGCCCGCCCAATTCTGATATTAATACAACGAACCATTTGTGTGAAATTTTCGAACACGTCTCCTCCCTAAACTTTGACTATAAAATAATAGCTGGCGACTTTAACATGCCTGGTATCCAGTGGAATAGGCTAAATGTTCCTAAATACACTGATCGCTTTATAAATTCGGTTGAATTCTATGGATGGACACAAAATGTGAATCACCCCACACGTAAATCCAACATCTTGGATCTAATCTTCACACACAACATCCTTCCCGTCAACACTCGAGTTGGGCCTTTATTCCCTGGTAGCGACCACAACACGGTCATTTCCACCTTTAACCTAGCAGCAAATGGGTCAGGCAAAGACCGTCGTCGGACAATAAAAGTCAGGGACTTTTCAAAGGCTAAGTGGGAAACAACGCAATCTTTTATTCGTTGCCAAGACTGGAATACCTTTTTCTCCTCGGTAGACATTGATACTGTCCTTGACAGTTTCTACTCCAACATTTCAGTTTGCTTCAACGAATCTATCCCTTGGTATACATCCAAAGGCAACCGTGTAAATCAACTATATATCCCGATTGCTACCAGGAATAAGCTAAGAAGACTCCGTAAAACCTATAATAAATCTATGGACTTCTCCTCGCTCATTAGCATCCTAAAGGTATATGATAAAATCAGATCAGATAATGCCAGTAAAATTTACAAAGAAGAACTTGTCGCCCTTAAAAGTAGTTGCAAAATTAGCTCTCTATGTAAACTCTTCCAAAAAAGACTGCAACAAAAACAAGGCAACATTCCTTACATTCTTCATAATAATGTTGCTGTTAAGGATGATGCAGGCATAGCTGAACTCTTTAACAAGCACTTTTCTGACTCATACACGCACGATATTTCCGCATGCATTGAATTTGACTCTGTAACAGAAAAAACACTGTCTAATATATGCTTGACTGTTGATGTTATAAAAAGTGCAATCAGTTCATGGAAATTCTCCAATACTCCTGGACCTGACTCTATTCCCTCATCCTTCCTAAAAAATGGTGGCTCTGATCTCCCTCTCCTTTTGCTTAAGATATTCTCAACGTCCCTTGTGAATGGAGTTTATCCTTCTAAATGGAAGCAGACATATATTATTCCTAGATTTAAATCCGGCTCAAAATATGATGTAAAGAATTACAGGCCGATCAATATAACGTCTGTCTTGTCAAGGATACTTGAGAAGATAATCAGTACCAAAATCACTGACTTCTTATTGACAGAAAACCTCATAACACCTTCTCAGCATGGCTTTATAAAGTCCAGGTCATGTATGACTTGCCACTTAGAACTATTCGATTTTATAACTGGACTTACAGACCAAAAATTCGTTGTGCTCATTATGTATATTGATCTTAAGAAGGCCTTCGATAAAGTATGTCATAATTTACTCCTGCAAAAACTTAAGGCTTACGGTATATCTGGCAATCTCTTACAGTGGTGCAATTCATTTTTGTGTGGTAGGTCCCAGTCTGTTAAGATTAACGACACTTTTTCCAGTACCACTCCTATATCAAGTGGCGTGATTCAAGGTAGTGTACTAGGACCTCTCTTCTTTCTAATATACCTAAATGACGTCTGTGATGTTATAAAGCACGGCAGACCTTTCTTATATGCCGACGACTTGAAGATAGTCTACCACAGTACCACCCAAGAAGTGACAAATCTGTCTCATAAAATCCAATCGGATATTGATAATATTGAGACATGGTGTAAGTCGTGGATGATGCAAATCAACGTGGAGAAGTGTGGACTGTTATGCCCAGCTCGCTTACGTACCACACCACACATAACTATGTGCAACAAGCCTATCACTATCTTTCCTTCTGTACTTGACCTCGGGCTTCGTTATTCCGCTGACTTTAAATTCTCTCTCTATGTCACCAACCAAGTTTCTAAAGCCAGAAGATTACTTGGATTTATATTTCATAACTTTCAAACACAAGAATCTAAAATGTTACTTTATAAAACACACATACGGCCCCTCCTTGAGTACTGTCCATTTATCCTAGGCAGCACCTCTGTTAAGGACAAACTAAAGATTGAAAGTGTTCAAAGGAGATTTACAAGTAGAATCCTAGGAACAAGTCTGAAAGTCCCCTACAACTATCGTTGCACAACTCTTAAGATCGAACCCCTTTGGTACAGGCGCCACCGACTTAACCTCATTCTCCTTTTTAAAATAATCAAAGGAATAGTATACTTTCCCAATAATAACCTTAACTTTACTTCTTCGACGTATGAACTACGCAGCAACGGGTCTTCTCTTAGTCATATTCTTTGTCGCACGAAATTACGTTCCAACTTCTTTACAGTCAAATATAGGCAAACATGGAACTTCTTGCCAAGTGAAATTAAAAATAGCACCACATTACAACGATTCACCTATCTAGTAAATAAATATTTCTCTGAAAACAGTCTTGAAACAGTTTGCCACATACTGAAAATTCGTGATATTGTTTCTTTCCCCTTTGAATTACGTACCTAAACAGCTTTGTTCACCGAAAGCATTAACAGGAACGGTCAGTATTATCGGACACATTTAAAATAATCAACGTTGCACTAATGCTGTTCTCAGTTCTTTCTTTTTTAGTTGATTCAATTGTTTGTCTAGCAAGCACCATCACAAAATATTCACAATCCTTTCATACAAACCTGGAGTGGAATACTCAGCCTGATATACCATGAAAGCTGCACTGAATCTACATGAACTACCCTCACACCTTATGTCATACCTTTTCAGTGATTCAACTCCATTTAATCCCAGCTGCTGACTGTCAAATTAATCAAATATTATGGTGAATGTCCCTGGCAAAACTATATTTTGGGCAGTTCAGTGTTGTGGAAGTTCTACCTCAAGGTTGAGTTGTAAACAACCTGGATATAGCTGGGACTAAAATCTCCTCTGGTGACTAGCTAATGTTGTGAGTAAATACCACCTACGTCTACGCAAATTCCAGCCCTATGCCGGATTGCCTAAAAAATCAGCTTAACTTCACTGTGAGTTTTAAATATTAGCGGATTTTTATTTTACGGTTCTGTTATTATAATCCTTCATTCTTCTGAACCATCTATTATAATTAACTACTGCCTCTTTTTATGCATATATAATCATAACTGTGTACCTTTATGTATTTTTCTCTTCTCATACCATTTCATATTGCCCCTTCGTTTCATATGTTTATAACTAAAATCTAGAAGGTAGACTGCAAATCTCTGATTCCCTTACTTTTTTATTGTATATATATGTTTTTAAAATGCTGTTAGGGACGATGCATACAAAGTGGCTGACTGAAAGTAGTCGTTCATACCATGAGTTTCGTTGAGTAAGCTGGTGAAGGCGAAAACTGTTTATATGACACTTAGCAATAAAAAATTCTTCTAAAAACAAGAGGAGCATTTCGCCAGGGCCTAGCAGATTAAAAGGTGGGAGGGTGGTGACCGCTATTCAGCGGATATGATGGTGGGGACTTAAGAGAACCACCCTTATCTGTGGGAATGCGCTCTATTGCTAAGGTTCCTGAGTGTGAATGACTTCAAAAATAATAATAATAAAATAAAATAATAGCTGCCTGTATAACAAAGCTTGTGTATAAACTCTTTGAAAACAACCTCATGGTACGATTTCTCTACTTCAGGAGGACATCTAACTGTATAAATCAGAACATCAGCATAAATAAGTATCATCACTCTTTTTGTTTTTCTTCACTTCTATATATTTTATGTAATTTGGCGTTTGGATTTAGCTTCTCCACTTTCTATTCCCATTATCCTATATAGATCTAAAAATCATTATTCGTTTTGCCCTTGTTTTTTAAAAAAATTTGTTATTCTATATTTTTTTGTTGTTGTTTACTACCACAAACTTGAACTAACTGTTAGTATGTAACACTATAAAACTCAATGACTCTAAATTATTAGTAACAAAATAGGGGAATAAACCCTGCGTTTATCGCATATTGTTTGCTTAAATTATTATTATTTGCTGGCTGCCTCTGCACCTCTCTTTCTGTTTTCTTCTTCCTTCTCGAAGGTATTGCATTGATGCACTGCAAATGAACAGTAATGCTGCTTTCTACGTTTTTATTACTTGAGCGTTATTCAGAATGTTGTTGGCAGACACAACGAACAACGGAAGAAATTCCATTCTGAGTACTGTTTGTCATCGCAAAGTTGGTCCCTTGTATCTGTTATTACCAAAATAATGCTGTACTTACCCTCTACTATGGAGTTGTTTTTTTAAATATTTGAACCCTTGTTAATTGACAAAATGACAATGATCACAAGGCCTGTATCCTGTATGTCGTACTCTAGCACATGTTAATCACCTCTCTTCTTACCTTCCATTAACGCAACATTTCGTAATTCCCGCATGAATTTAACTGACTATAAGTATATTATAGACTATAAATTAGACTTGAACCAGTATATTGTAATCTATTCTAACAAAGTTTCTAGAGGTTTTTTTTCCATTTTTTCAATTTTTGATGTCAAAAAACGGTGTTCCATTTCAAATTGTACTTGTCGAATATGATCATGCCTGTACAAACGGTATGTTAATCATGTAAATGTTTAATTTATGTGAAATATATATTATATATTATTATATATATTTGTGTATTTGGTTGGTATTAACCTCACTGTTTTCACGTACATATATTTGTGTTGTTGAAACAAATTAGCGCTATGGGTCCGAATAACAACTGTGGACGACCGGACTGCCATTTTCCGGTGGATGATGGTATGCAGTGTGACAACTGCAGCCTATGGTTCCACAAGGTTTGCACTGGTTTATCACCAGTAGCCTATAAGAGATGTTGCATGCCATCATTTCCGTGGCTGCGCGAATTTTGCAGCAACCTGTTGGGTGTCCCCATCTAAGAAGCAGTGGGACTCCTGATGTCCAAGGAATTGACTAAAAACGTAATCGAAAAGCCTCTACCAGAAATTCTAGCCAAAAATGGCGGTTCAGGACATAATTTTAAAACTGAAGGTGTATCGCCACCTGGAGCTCAGGAGGCCAAAGAGGCACAGAGTGCCCGAATATCTGTTGCGACAAAGGAAATTTAAAAGAGCAAGTAGTGCTAGCATGGCAACACCAGTCATTGAAATGGCCACCCCAAAGCTCAGCGTGTTTAGTGCACGAATAGCCTGCAGTCGCGGCGAAAACAAAGTGGAAGAAACTGACTCCACTTGGTTGGTGCCGGCAGGTAAGAGGCAAAATAAACGAAGGAAAGAAACAGCAACCGGGTTCACCAACAAGGTCTCGACGGCTGTTGATACCAGCGAAACTCAGAAACCCACGGACTCTAGTTACAGTGTTATCATCTGGAATTTGGAGGAATCTAAGAACACAGATCCAGCTGCCCGACATGCAGATGATCTCAAGGCGCTTAGCTCCACAATCCGGGAAATACTTCCCGAGAATAACAATGGGAGTTCACGTAAGAAAAGCCATCCGAACTTTCCATCTCCCTGCACAACAATCATATTCCTCGTCTGCTGCTTACAACAGACTTGGGTCTAAAATACACTCCAGAATTTAGCCTAACGGAATACGTTAAATTACAAGTATCAAAGGTTAAAAGGCTTTTTGGGTTTTTATTCCGAAACTTTAAAGCGTGTGAATCCAAAATTATGCTGTGCAAGTTATGCATAAGGCCCTTACTTGAATTTTGTCCTCCTGTCATGGACAGTGTTTCCGTAAAAGACGGGTGCAAATTAGAAAGCCTACAAAGGGCGTTTACTCAACGTCTAGTAGGTGAAAATCTTTGCATTTCCTACTACGACAGATGTAACATATTTGACTTGGAACCCTTATGGGTCAGACGACTGAAGTTTAACCTAAAAATTACATTTAGGATCGCTTAAGGGCTTATATATTTCCGCCACAATGACTTTACTTTTAGTTCACCTAAGAAATATAACCTTAGAAATAAATCTTCATCTTTTGAAGTGCCCCGCTGTCATACGAAGTACAGATCAAATTCTTTCACTGTCAGATACCGCTGCATTTGGAACCGTCTTCCAACTGAAATTAGAAACAGTCCTACCCCAAAAACCTTCTCATCTCTGCTGAACAAATATTTTATCAACACCGGGTTAGAAGGCGTATGTGACAGACTAAAAATCAGAGATCTAATACGGCACTCCTCTGACCCTCACTGTTAGCTCCCGAAATCTGTGATCTCTATGTTTGACTCTACTTTCACTATGATTGTTTTCACAACCCCAGTCACCTGTTCTCAATCAGCCTTGAATTTTAATTATTTCTTCATTCAAATATTTAAAAAAATTTTTGCATATATCACTGATAACATGGTATTATGAGTATTTCAGCATGCTAAGAGTTCAGTCTCAAGTCCCAGATGCAAATCAACTGAAGACGACTGGTATTAAAATGTCTCTGGAGACTGCCTAATGCTACATGTTAGCACTGTCTGCCTCTACGCAAATTAAGGCCCGAATGTTGGTAGTCTAAATAATCAATTATACGGTGAGTCCTAAATAGTAATGAATCCTATCTTACTGTTCTATAACTATAATCTTGTGTAGCCAAATCTTTCGGAACAAAATATTATAACTTACTACTACTTATATGTTTAATGCTGCACGATTATGCACTGGTTTCCGAAATTACATTTGTTTATATCTAAAATGTAGACTCTGATAGTCTATTTTCCTTATAGTTTTATTATTGTTCCTCTCCAAAATGCTGTAACAGATGAAACATACATGACGGTCTTCTGAAAGTAGTCACTCATGCCATGACTTCGAATGAGTTGACAAATGAATATTTTTAAAAAAAAGAAAAGTTTGTGGCATATTATAACAGAAATTGAAAGATATATATCACAAAAAATGAAGCATTTTGCCAGGGCCTTGCACAAAAAAGGTGGGAGGGTGGTGATTGCTAGTCAGCGGATATGATGGTGGGGACATATGAGAACCACCCTTATCTGTGGAACAGCACTCTATTGCTAAGGCTCCTGAGTTCGAATGGCTTCTGCAAAATAAGAGAATAAATAAAATTAAAAAAAACAGAAGTTGAAAATTTGCCTAAAGCTGAAGTTTAAATAACAAACTCCCCGAATGCAAGTACATGGTATGAGTCCCCTACTTCAGAAGGACACCTAAATGTATACTTCAGAAAAACAGTAGTTATTATTAAGCCCTCGCTTTTCTTCCACATAGTTCACGCACTTTGACTTTTGTGTTTAACTCCTATTCAACCTATATAAGTAGGTAAAATTATCATCTTTTTTCACTTAAACTTTTTTTCTTTTCGCAAGAAAGACTAGAATTCCATCACTAGAAAATCTCAGGGGGAAATAGAATTATTTTAATGAAAAAAACAACAACAAAAATGATGAACCCCATGTTTATTATATATGTTTTGAATTATTAACACCTATTATATACTTCTGCACCTCTCTGGCGGTTTTCTTGTGTCTTCTTCTCTTTTCAAAGGTACTGCCTTAAACGAAGGCACTGAAACAATGCCGCTATCCTCAACTAATTCGGAATATTGCTCGCCCACCTGGTGAATAACGGAACCACCTCTATCATGAAATCTGCTGACAAGTTCAAAGTTGGTCTCATATACAACTGGAAAAGTCACAATTATGGTGTACTTACCGGTGAATTTGAAGTTTTATGGACTTTCAAACACTCTATGAATCATCTACTTACAATTACTGTTCATTCCGCATCTCTTATATTTCACGTCAGCACCTGTACAAAAATGCTAATTACCTTCCACAATTAACGTAATCGTTTATAATTCCCGCGTGAAAATGACATACCGTATTTTTTTCAATTACAGTTTTGATTTGAGGCTATATCTCATGAATTATTCAGTTGAAAGCATATCTCGAAAATTACCTATTGCCTTATTTGTACATTTCTTTTTAAATATTTCTCTCAAATTTACCAGTATTCAATCTATTTCTAGATTAACAAATCATACATATTCTATAAGTTCTAATTAGTGTACATATGTTCATGCCTGTAAAAATGGCTGGTTTCTGTTCAAGAAATAATTAAAATATTATTATTATCCTGGACCGACGCGAAGAACCTAGAAGACCTAGATTTCGCGGATGATTTATGCTTGACGTCACACAGAATCGAAGACTTACAAGCGAAAACCGACAAACTGGTCGAAGAAGCAGCAAAGACAGGACTCCAGGTGAACATAGACAAGACGGAGGTTATGCAAATAACCAACCAACAACAACAACAGCAGCAACATCCAGCGCCAATCACCATCAACGTCAGGGATTTTAAAGAGGTTACTTCATTCACTTATCTAGGGAGCATTGTCTCAACCACAGGAGGGACAGACGAGGATGTCAAAACGAGAATCGGGAAGGCAAGAAACACATTCATCAACCTGAAACCCATCTGGAAATCTTCGTCACTCAACATCAACAACAAAATTCGGATTTTCAATACAAACGTCAAGTCAGTTGGCGGGTCAGAAAGAATATTTCTAACAGGTTTCAGACCTTTATCAACAACTGTCTTCGCTCTATACTGAAGATCAGATGGCCGGAAAGAATCACCAGCAAGAAACTATGGGATCAAACAAAACAAGAACCAATCGCCCAAAAGATATGCAGGAGAAATTGGAGATGGATTGGATTTGACACTCGCTGAGGAGGCCGCTGGATGACATCGCGCGTCAGGCCCTCGAGTGGAACCCGAAAGGGAAGCGGCGAGTGGGACGTCCAATGGTGACATGGAGGAGATCGTGTGAAGAGGAATTGAAACACCATGGATTAACATGGATGCAGCTGAAAAGTACAGCAGAAGACAGAAGCAAGTGGAGACGTGTATTTGAAACCCTATGTTCCACAAGGAACCCAAGGGGACAATAATTAATAAATTTTGCATATATGTATATTGCAAAATACATACAATATATTGCATAAGAAAGCATCAAAGGACATCGCGGAACTCCGAGATGGTGAAATTTATTTCTAACTAAGTTGCACAGCAGCAATCCTGGTAAATAAGGCTTTTATCCAGTATTCCCTTGAACCAGAACTCAGCTGCGCTCTGAGGTTCCACAGGACATTTCGTCTCCATGAAGGGTGCCGCTTACGCCCTGCATCGTTCTTGGACGTAGCCGCACCACTTAAATTACAAAACATGCCATTGACCTATGACCAGTCTTCCAGAATTCTCAGGCCTATGTGAGTCTTTCGAGCAATTTATTGCCATCTAAATCTTTAAGCCATCAGAGTAAAGAGAGGCCGACCAGTTTAAACGACATGGCAGGCATTGATGAAAATAAGGAAATAAAGAACCCTACGATGGAACCCTGTGATACTCCGAATGCAGAACTGTGCCAAGATGATGCGACATGATCAACCTTGGTGCAGGATTCCTCTCGCATAAGTAGTCCTCTAACCATGAGAGAAGCGGACCACCAATACATGCCTGACTTATTCTGTGAAGAGGATCGTAATGATCGGCGCTAAATGTCATTATGAAATCCAGAATGACCACATAAACTGGAACGTTCAAACCCTAGCACTGTATCGAGCTATTCCAAGCCAATAAGAGTCTTGTTGCACAGGACCTGCCTCTCGTGAAACCGTACTGGGCTTCACTGACTATACTGTTTATTCTGAGGTGTTACTCGATATGGTGTTCATTCAGATTCTCCGATACTTTCGACAAAAATGGAGGTATTACCTACTGGAGTTTAACTCACAACCTTCTGACTGCACTTACCCTTGAAGAGAGGTGAATAAAAGGCCCACTTTCAGTCTTTTGGCAATTTCCCTGAATAGACAGAGTGTTAGAACAGGTCAAATCAGGTTCTGGAGAGCTTCTGAGCACTGCTACAGAATAGATGATGATGAAATATTCCCACAACCTTGAGGCGCATCTGTGATGTGATTTGGTTATCTCTCTGGGACCACTGCAGTCAGTGCGATGTGCACTCCCCAGGTTTTCGCTAGTTGATTTACCAGGGCGACCGTTCTATCTAATAGTAGCAATACCCACAGTTTTGTTTCACTGTCTGTCAAAGGCCGAAATAAATGCTTCAGAAATTTCCAAGCTAGTGAGATGCTGACCATACAGACTTCTTGATGTTCACTCCTCATGGTTAGTAAGTAATTTTTTGACATGAGTGGGTAGAGGCTGTTGAAATTTGCCGGGAATTTTCTGGGAAAAATTACCTGGAATGAATAGCTGTCACCACGGACCGTCGTCTTTCTTAGGTTGCTGGGTTCCAGGCATGCCTAATGATCAGTCTGGCTCTTGAAGAGTCGCAGTGTGAACCAAGCTTTACGCTTTGCTTGCATATCACACCACTCGCCTCTCTTTATCCCTGAGGATCACTAACTCGGTTATAGTGTAACAACAGAAGACAAGGGCCAGGCTACCGATCGTTTATCGAGTAAACCAAGAGGTATTTATGGATTTTTGTGTACGGTATTATTAGCGGAGAATCAACGTCTTTTGATCGGTTGTTAACTTGCTAGAGGTTATTCTGTTATCTCTTTGTGGCCGTTTCCTAGAAAACGAATCCATATATCTGCTAATCGCATTTCCACACATTAACTACTCTGTGATTGGCTGGTGATTTTCTCAAGGTTAAGCTCTGTTATTGCTTTTCTCGTGACCTTGATTCGGGACGTGTGCATTGACGTAATTTGTTGTCTACGATTTTGGGTTGCAGCCAGCTCTCAACACAATAGTGTCACTTGAGAGATGGTATCTGAGATTGCTGTGTGATTGATCCCCTTTTGCTATATCCTACAGTTCACGTCAACCCCATTGGTTAGTCTCTCAGTTTCCAGGATTAATCTAGTCAGGTTAAAGCAAATAAGGCGAAATAAACACACCAGTTGAACTTTGGTCACCTTTTAAAGAGATAAAAACTAAGGTTGTACTCATAGATGAAGATTTGGTCGCATACATGGAAGGTGAACATGAATGTAGCTTCCAGTTTATGCATCAGTAATTACGCGTTCGTCGCTTTTCATCATTCCATTGCGTTCCCAGTGGAATGTAAGTCTTCAAACTAGAGCTGTGAAGTTTCGGAAATAGTGTTTTCTTGTTATAGTGGGCGGGGCTGCTACTCTCACGCCCACCCTTCCCTCTTTATCGGCCTTGTTACTGGCTCACAGAGGTTTGAGAGTGCGTCGCTTGAAGATCGAACACAAGACCATGGGTGGCGTGCATTCTTCCGCCGAGCCAGCGACGCAAGCTGTGCAAGTCGGATTTTTCTTAACACCATGCAGTTTGATTAAAAAGTTTAAGCAAGCTAGACAGCTGAGGAGGAGCGAATATTAGCCCAGTGATGTTCTGCCACTTCCTATGAGTAGCAATGCAGCTTATACCTCCACTCCACAAAAATTAAGTTATAGAAACTATAGTAAGACAAACTGGGCTATCGTAGAATCATTGCTAAGGTCCTCTGAATGGGGTTAATACTTCACTACTGATGACCTCTTGAGAGCTCTGAGCGTCTTCTACCAGAACTCAAACACATGCTCAGATGCTGTCATCCCGCCCTAAACACCAGAAGTTTCTCCACTTAAAAAGCCATTCATAAAGCCAAAGGGTCGTACGAAACTAAAGAGACTCTCGACTAGTTACTTCAAACACCACGACTTCGGTACACTAGGTTTAATATTCAATGCTCGTAGCTTCGTCTCACAAGCTCCAGATTTCCGTGTGAGAAATGAAGAACGCGCCGCACTAGTCATCCCTGCAAGGGTTTATGCTTTCATAGAAATCCTATAGAAGCGATTGAGTCGCAAAAATCACGCCTTTTCTCTTTTCATCGACAATAGTAAGCTATACGCTGACTCCGCAAACATGTGTGAGTTATTCAACAAAACATTTTCAGATAACTATCCTTAGCCTACAGTCCCAATACTCGGATACACTCTACTAATATGGAGTGACTTCCATCTTTACCCACGCCAAAACAAATTGGTGCCGTTGAGTTCATTTATGCTAACATTAACCAAGCCATTAGAACTCTGAAAAGATTCAAAGTTCTGGTAGTGACGGTATGTCATAGTACTTCTATAGGTATGGTGGTCTTGACATTCCCTTACTACTCTTCAAAATCTTCCTAATGTACTTAAAAACTCAAACTTACCCGGATATTTGCAAAACAACATTTATTATGCCTAAACACAAATGCGGCTCGAAGACAAAAATCAACGACTACAGGCCGATCAATATCACACCTATAGCGTCTAGAATTATGTAAACACTAATTAAAAATAAATTACTGAAGCATATGCTTAGCTGCAATGTTTTGTGTCCGGACGAACATGGATTCCCAGAACCCAGATTATGTTTAACGTGCCACTTATACTTCTTTAATTTTGTGACCGGCAGTCGTGATGGACGACAACTAGTACTTGTCATCTACTGTGAAATTTATGAGGCATTTCACCGTGTCGACCATTTACTTCTAATACATAAGCTGAATTCCTTAAGAATGCGTGAACCACTATTAGGATGGCTTAAATCAATTCTAAACAGCGGGGCCCAAATAGTTAGACTTGGGTCTATGACTTCCAAACCTAGCCTAATCTCTTCTAGTGTAGTTCAAGGTAGCATCGTAGGTCTCCTTCTATTTGCACTTTGTATCAACGAAATATGCGCTTGTTTCTCACATGTTAAACCATTCATCCTTGCAGATGACCAAAAAGTGGCTTGCGCCTTCCAATGTGATGACCCAGGGTACTTCCATAATGTTGTGAAGAATGAATAGATAAAAAGACTGCTTGGTCATCTTTATGCAATCTACAATCCAATCTGAACAAATGTAATCGTATCTGCTTCGGCTCACCCTCAATCGATATAAAATTAATGCCTCAATCTGCCAACCTACTCGGACTCCAAAATGTCGTTGATTTAGACCTGATTTAGACCAGAGACCCACCATGTAATGAGCAAGTGGTACCACTTCAACAACTCCCACCGTAATTTTGGGTTATACCTGGGTGATTTTTTCTCCAAACATTCAATTCCATTAAATACCCAGGCGTAACTTGCTCAGAAAATACAAGATTTACTCAGTACGCAAAATGTTTCCCAATTCTGAAGACTCCGAGACTTGTTACACTGGAAACTGTACGCGACTAAAGCTGAAGTTATGTTGTACAAAGTCGTGTATCGTTCAGTACTCGAATAGTGCACAATCATCTTCGGATTTATGGATGGTTATGATAGGGTTTGTATTGAAAATATCCAGCTAAGCCTTACACGACACCTATCACACACACATTAGGGCCTTACTTATAGGGAAACGTGCAAAATTGTGGACTTGGGCTACTTTGGTTAAGACCCCTGAAACTCAACCTAACTTTCGTCTTTGGCCTGTTACACTACTACATCGGGAACAGTAATCAAATAGCTTTCATGATACAACCGTATATGCTGTTCAGAACCACTACATAATCCATCAAAAAACCGGTATTGGACGAAATTGCGTCCAAGTTTATTCAAAATATAGTATAGTGCATTATGAAACGAAATACCACTTTTATTAAGTGGTTGCCGATCTGTTGCTGAATTCCAACACCTTTCTCAGTATCAGTAAACGGCTGCTGTGCTAAATACAACGCATACCACACGAAAAGTGTTTATGAAAATTTAGCATAGGAGATCCAGTTAGCCGACCGTTTACCTCAGGTTTACTCCCACCATTAGTCTCACCCTACTCAATAGACGATGACCTAATTCGCTCACCACCTTACGCTTTTCAAAACTTATAATTTCCTAGTCGTGAGCAGTAACCTATACATATGCGCACCGAGATACTAATGCTAAGGATACAATTACGTATCTATGTGTCTGGAGACCTTACGGGAAGCACTTGTCATGAAAGCCAATAAAATGCAACATGCTGTGTGATTGATTAAAGCTAGAAGCAACGCAACAGCAGCTTTTGCAAGAAAAATCCCAAATCATAGAAGGAGGGGGTGGTGCATGCCGATCAGCAGATGTGGTAGTAGTCAAAAATGTGGATCGCTCCCTTGTGTAGGACAGCAACACGCGTTTTGACGTCACCGAAACAGAACAAGACCGTAGATCCTAGTCTTAAAACATGATGGCAATTGTGTTACTTTTGATATTTCCACACTAAAGTCGTCCCTTAAACACCACTTTCCATTTTGTTTGAATAAGACCATTTGTGCTTCATTGGACTCTTGTGCATTTCTTGTTTCAATTGACATTTCGTTAATTGCGGGCTAATCTCGGGTTCAACTATTGTGGTCCCTCGTGTTCGCATGCTGGAGGTTTGCACCATGTTTACCTGATACACTTCGTTCAATAGAATAACAGCCTTGCAGCTCAACGTCCTGTTGCCAATAAAATTCTGTTTGGAGCCGGAAGTTTTTCTGATTGGATTTGGTCGAGTTTATTCGGAACAATTGGATTTTATTTCCATCTGGCAGAACGCTGCAAGGCTACTTCCTCAGAGGCTATTTGTGCAGCACACGAAACAAAATGTTCTTCACATTGGCTTGGCTAAGCACCCATTTTCTTCAGTTTGGTTTGCTCTAACACCAAGTTTTTCCATTTGGTCTTGCCTAGTACGCGACCGCTGTAATTTGGCTTGGACGATAAAAGAATGCCTTTGGATTATTGTTTGATATTTCCTGTATATTTTAACTGGGATTTATGTCAAGAGAGCTGAAACTTGAGTCCACTTCTAGCCGGCGTTTTGCTAGAATGCAAAAGGAAAGACCTTCGAAATGAAATTTGTTTTTATCCAAACCTTTGCCTGAGGAAGCTAGTTACAAAGGGAGTATCGGGAATGACTATGTTCATTTGCATGGTCTAAGTAATAGTGATATTGATTTAAGGTTTCTTTCAAACAACTCGCAATATGGAGATAAGGTGGGGATAAAGGCTATCGCACGTATTTTCACTCACTTTATGAGTTATCGCGTTCATACCCATGGAGGCGTTATAAGCGTGTATTTTTGTGAAAATGGAGTACACTTAAGCAGTTTTGGGCTTCTCTAGCTGAAAAAAGCAATATTTTCCTGTATTGTGTTCGTATTAATGTGTAAAACTGTCTTGGTATTCCAGAGTACTTATTACTAATAAAGGCATCCTTTCAAAGAAATTATGCATAGAAATGACTATTATTTTCGTTTGAGAGCCTTAAAGCTTTGTTATTTGCGAGTTGTTTCAAATTTTCAGGTTGTAAATTGACTACAGGCAATGGTTGTCATCGTAGCAGTTAATCTATGAGAATCAGGCAATTGAAAGAGAATAAGCCCATGGACATGTTAGATGTACGTTCTGAGGAGATCAACTATTTTTATTTTCATCCGCAGTGATTAAAATCTTCCGTAACACATCGAAGAAATTATACAATGAATGAGACAAGCTATTGAATTTCGTGGTGATTATGTCCATTTTGACGAAGTTCCTGGTTAAAATTGCTCAGCCGAAGATGTGTTATCAGTTGAATTTACATTGTCACATGGAATTTCGGAAGACGTAACTGCTCAGTGCATTACATGGCATCAACTTATCTTAATATCAATGTGAACTTGAACAGGAATAATCTTATGGACGGTCCTTCTGAAATGTAACAGTGTTTGTAGTTAGTACTGCTTTTCTGTCGAATAGCAACCGCATCCTACCACTAGTACACCTGTTATGCAAGTTATACCAGTCCTAGTATTCATTCATTTTCATATCACTAAGATATTCTGAGCTCCTTTATTAATTACCTGTGGCTACTAAGGATACGAGAGCTGCACTTATGAGTCTTCTTTTAAGCCATTTATTGTTCAGCAGGTTATAACGTATATACATTTCCTATCTATGTAGGACACACCAGTTGTACAGGCATGGATAAGTATTATTTAAATTACATGAATTTGATTTATAGTGAAATTACATGGTTGCTGTCCTCTCTGACATCAGTTAGTGAGTACATTCTGATAGTTAGTCGTTCAATGGAGCACATAAAGAAATATAGTCTTCGCATTAACAAAAAAAACCCAAGTATGTGTCGGATAAATTACAAATATTTGGGAAAAAAATAAAGCTTGAAGTAAATTCCTCCATATAACTTTGATGTGTGCGGCATCGTATCTTGTTTTATGTTCGAATTGGGTATTAATTTAAAAAAGTGATTTATTTTTATGATTTTGACATCATTCTTATTGCAACTGAATGCAGATTAATATTGGTCATTGTCAAGCAGATTTGTTTTACTGCACTCAAGTCACCCATAGCCCACCATTTGTCACTGCATGGTTGCTCCGTACGAGTAAGTTGATAAACACGTAGAAAGCTATATAAAAACCATTTTAGATCGTTGACAGTGCTTGTATAAGATGCTGTACAGCGTCTTGTTGTGGTGACAGTGGATTTCATCAGGGATACTGAGCCATTACTAGCCAAACCTTGAGGGATAATATGTGAGTAAGTGACTTCAATTGTTTCTCAGCTTCAGACGGAATGTAGATCAATGCAACTTGTACTACAAAGCAAATACAACAGAAATGTACCAGAGGGCAGAGAAAAAGTATATGGAGTGGGACATATATGTTTATATTCGTTGTACATTGTAATTTGATGAACAAATATTTATTTCTACTAAGTCTTTTTATGCATCTATGCTACTTGTTTATTTATAGTCTTTAGAGAAGTAAAGGTAATTAAGCGCGTTTAGGTACTGTAGTAGACTAATAGTTGATTCGTTCTAGGAATAAATAGTTTATTTATATAATCAGTAGAGTGAAATAGTGTGTACAGAGAGCGTTTGAAACTTATAACAGTATTGCAGTTCCTGACTTCTAGGGGCAGATTTTTCCATATTTTAGAATACATGACTGTGAAGAAGTCTTCGCGGAGTGTTGACTTAAAGGCTTTTATTGTCACTGTGCAAGTTTGGTTACGCAGATCGTAAGAGCCTTCTTGAGCGAATTGTATGTCCTTATTGTCTGAGAATGATATTTTGTGTAGGACCTTATAGAAGAATACTAGGTTTATAATTAGTCGTCTTGTCCACAGTGGGTCAAGTTGTAGAATCATGCACCGTGAAATGTAGTCTTTCTTACATTCGTAGCCTAGTAGTTTTGAGGTAAAATAACGTTGGATGCTTTCTATTCTTAGCTTTCCACGTGTGTGAGTGCTGCTAATAATAAGTGGACAGTATTCTAGTAGTGGCCTCACACAGGTTTTGTACAGAATGAGCTTTGCTTCATTGTCGTGAAAGTTCCTTAGTATTCATCCTAAAAGCATCCTCGACTTTTGAGTCTGTGATGCCACTTGCTCAGAGAATGTTAGGTTACTCGAGTACCTCAGACCTAGGTCAACGACACTTTGGAGTTTGGTTATGTTAGCCGATTGAAGCGTTAATTTCATGTCGATTGAGGGTGCACCGAAGCAGATCCAGCCACATTTTTTAAGGTTAAATTGGAGGTTCCATAAAGACGACCAAGCAGTCACTTTATCTAGTTCTTTTTGTACAACATTCTGGAAGTACCCTAGGTCATCAGATTGGAGTGTATAAGCTACTTTTAGGTCATCTGCAAAGATGAATGGTTTCCCATGAGAGAAGCGAGCGCATGTGTCGTTAATATATAGGGTAAATAGAAGGGGTCCAATGACACTACCTTGTACTACACCAGAGATGATTGGGCTAGGTTTAGAAGTTATAGATCCGAGTTTAACTGTTTGGGACCTATTGTTAAGGAATGATTTAAGCCATCCTAATAGTGGGCCACGTATTCCTAAGGAGTTCAGCTATGTATTAGCAGTAAACGGTCGACATGGTCAAATGCCTTAGAAATGTCAAAGTAGATGACAAGTACCAGTTGTCGTTTGTCACGACTGCTGGTCACAAAGTTAAAGAAGTCTAAGTGGCATGTTAAACAAGATCTGGATTTCAGGAATCCATGTTGGTTCAGACTTATAATGTTGCAACTAAGCATATGCTTCATTAGGTTGTCTTTAACTGGTCTCTCCATAATTCTAGATGCTATAGGTGTGATATTAATTGGCCCGTAGTTACTGACGTCTGTTTTCGAGCCAGATTTGTGTTTAGGCGTAATAAACGTTGTTTTCCACACATCAGGGTAAGTTTGAGTTTCTAGGGACATTGCGAATATTTTAAGCAGTAGTAAGGGAACGTCAGGGCCACCATATTTATAAAAATAGGATGGTATGCCGTCAGTACCGAAACCTTTTGAGCATTTCAGGGTTCTTATAGTTTGCTTAATGTTAGCATAGTTAAATTCAACAGTACTAATTAAGTTTGGTGTGTGTGGAGATGGAGTTTGTGCCACATTAGTAGCAGGGTGTATATTGAGTAACTGGACTGTGGGCTTAAGGTAGTTACCTGCAAAAGTTGAGTTAAATAATTCACACATGTCTGCAGAATTAGTGTATAGCCTACCTTTGTCTATGAGGAGGGAAATGCTGTGATTTTTGCGATTCATTCGCTTCTTTAAGATTTCCGTGAGTGCATACACTCTAGCAGGACTGGCTACTGCTATGCGTTCTTCGTTTCTCATACGGAGATTTCGAGCTTGTGAGATGGAACTAAGGGTGTCAAGTATTAAACCTAGTGTGCCAAAGTCGTGGTGTTTGAAGTAACTTGTTGAGAGTTTCTTCAGTTTCATACGATCCTTTGGTTTTATGAATGACTTCCTGTGTGGGGAAAGCTCAAGTGTTTGGAGTGGAATGACAGCATCTAAGCATGTGTTCGAGTTATGACAGAAGACGCTCAGAGCTCTCGAGAGGTCATCAGTAGTGAAGTATTCGCTCCATTCGGAGGATCTTAGCACTGATTTTACTAGAGTCCAGTTTGCCTTACTGTAGTTCCTGTAAGTTATTTTTTGTGAAGTAGGGGTGTGGGCTGCATTGCTACTTGACGGAAGTGGCAGTGCACACATCACTGTTTTGTGGTCACTACCTGAAAACTTAGAACCCACTAAGATTGAGAGGGGGCTTATATCTTGACAGAATATTAAGTCTAGTACATTGTCACCTCTTGTAGGGATAGTGACAGTTTGTTTCCAGCCGAAAATGTCCAGTGTCCCTAAGAGCTTGTCGTATTTAGTTGGCTCTTTTAATAAGTCCCAGTTGATTTCGGGTAGGTTGAAGTCTCCACATATGATCTTATGCTCGTATGGAAGAGCGGATACTTGCTCCACTACATTTATAAGTTGTGTCTCATAATCACTAAAGGTGCCAGGTGCTCTATAGATACATCCTATTAGTAGTGTAGCACTTTTGAAGTGTACATTGACCCATAGAGTGTCGTGCATGTCATTGAGTTTCCTTTTTTCTAGCTGTAGTACAGTGTGTTCAGGAAGTACATTAGGCAGTCCCCTCCCTTATATATATGGTGGTGTTCAGGTTACAATGCTTGAGTATATGTAGTTGCTGCATGCTGTTTTGCGTGAAGGGACAGTTGATGAAAATTAAGACAAAATCAGGCGTCCTATAAAATCACTAGGAATACTTAGTCAAGGTGAATACTCTGAAAAGATTGAAACTGTTACTCTAGTTTCCATAATTGCTATCTTTTAGATGACGTCTGGTTCAAGGGGGAACTGGATCAAGTTTTTAATATCGTGTTTGATGAACTGGTGTCCTCCAATTAGGCCTCCTTGTGTTTTCTTGTCATTTTTGAGGCAAAGGCTCCTGGTCCTCGATAGATTTTTGCTTAATTCATCCCACCACTTGACTATTACAGCTTTGGTTGACTTCAGAAGGCGTGCTGCCGGGGTTAATTATGTTTGGTTTGTAGAATGTGGTGTGTTAAGACCGTGTTTCTATTGTGAATGGAGTGGATCGTTTCACTCGTTAGTCGTCCGACGTCGTCATATATGAAGACAGTAATAGCAAATATATTTAGTGTAGGTTATGTAGCAATAAGTATAAAAAGAAAGGATTAAAACGTGAAAACAGACACCTACTCTGATTTGAAACTGATATTACTATTGAGTCATGGTTACCCACAATCTCTCATCTCCTCACAAGATTAACTCCATGTCAACCTTTGTCAATGTCCAGGTCTAACTACCCTGGACTTAATGCTGTTCTTAGAAGACTTTCAGAAACTATTGTCAATAACCAACGCGAAAAACCAGAACACAGATTTGTGATTCAAGAATCCTATATTCCTGAGCCAATACAGAACCAACCACAAGGTTATTGTACACAAAGTCTAAGGATAAATGTTATAACAATCAACCACAATAATACTTCTAATAGTTTTTCTCTGTCTTCTAACAAACAGCGAACGATAGAACGATGACTGCAGTATCGATGACACCCACCAAAATATGGAGTTGGTTTTGAGCAAACAGCCATGAATTGATCGTTCATTCTTCAGCTACCTTGACACCCTTGCACTGACGACCCACTCGTCACTTCCCACTTAGCCTCTACTCAACGGCCTGGCCTGCGACATCATTGAAAGTTCTCAGCAATGCATGCCCGATCCATCTCCTTTTCTACTACATATTTTTTGAGTAATCAAACCTTGGTTGGTTTGTTCCCACAGTATCTTGTTACTGATTCTCTCTGGCCTGCCATTTGATCTTCATAATGAAGCGAAGGCGGGAGCTGATGAAAGCCTGCAACCTGTTGGAAATCCTCTTCTTGACATACATGTATATTTATTCCTGTTTATGCAGGAACATACCAATTGTACAGGCATGGATAAGTTATTATATAAATTACAGTTTGTTTGTTCAATCTAACATTAGAGTCAGTCAGAAAAGTCTGCAAAATAGTCTGTCTGTGTAACACATAAAGAGATATAGAAATATTGTCTTCGCATTAACAAAAAACCCAGACTTCAGATGAATGTAATATAAATATCTGGGAAAAATAAAGCTTGAAGTCAATTCCCCTATACAACTTTGTTGTGAGAAGCATCCTTGAGATAAAGTTTATTGATGTATTATTTTGAGTCAATAATGTATTTATTCCATTTTTTCAGCAGTCTAATCGTAGTTTTATAATAGGAAAGAAGTTTGATCTTTGATACGAAAATTAGATAAGTTCATGTTAGATTGTTTTACTGCATCAAATGGGGCCGAGGTCGATTCTAGAATTATCCATTTGCGCCATTTGCGTCAGCATGGCAGACTGTACATGTAAGTTGAGTAATACATTGAAAACTACTTGAAAACCAGTTGTTTCTCTATATCAGATCAAGAATACTCATTGTACAGAATGTTAGCCAGCGTTTTCAAGTGGTTGCATCGTATCTTTCATGGAATTTGAGTTTGAATTTACTTAAATGGTCATTTCAGTTTAGATGTTGGGTTGTTCGACCTCAACCAGGAGGTATATAGAAGATTACGCTCAGCAGGGAGATAAAGTATGTAAATACGGAAAGAACATTATTATTTTATGTACATATAAATGTTTATAAATGTATATCATTGTATAGTAAACACTACCCATAATCTAGTTGTTTTTCATGTAATTTTGCGAAGTCATAGAGTTTATTTAGTGTCGTAATATTTAATAAAAAGTCTAGGCGTTATAGTGTTCTAATAGCTCATGCGTTTTGGAAATAAGTGGTGCGGTGTGATTGGCATAGTCATTTGGATGAAGCAGTTTATATAGCAAGCATTTGAAAGTTAGAGTGACAGGTCATTATTTCTAGGGGTAAACTGTTCCAGATCTTAGAGTACATGACTATGAAGAAGTTTGTACGGAGTGCTGTCTTACAGTTTTTCCTAGATACTGTGCATGTTTGTTTACGAAGGTTGTAAGAGCCTTCCGGTGAGAACTGTATCTCCTTGCTGTCTGAGAATGATATTTTATGCAATATTTTAAAGAAGAATGTTAGGTTAATGCTCAGTCGTCTCATCCAGAGTGGGTCGATACCTAGGGTTATACACCTTGATGTGTAGTCCTTTTCGCAGTCAAATCCTAGTAGTTTAGACGTGAAGTATCGTTGGACACTTTCTATTTTAAGCTTGTCACTGACGCGAGTGCTGCTGAGAATAAATGGACAATATTCAAGTAGTGGTCTGACACAAGTTTTATATAATAATAGCTTCGCCTCGTAGTTGTGGAAATTCCTGAGTATGCATCCTAAGAGCATCCTCGATTTACGCGTGTGTGTCGCCACTTGCTTAGAAAATGTCAAGTCACTAGAGTACCTGAGTCCTAGGTCAACAACACTTTGGAGTTTAGGCAAGTCGATAGATTCAAGTACCAGTTTAATATTTATTGAGGGTGCACCGAAACAGATCCAACCACATTTTTTAAGGTTGAATTTTAGGTTCCATGTGGAGGACCATGCGGTTACTCGATCTAGTTCTTCCTGAACAGCTTTCTGAAAGTACCCTAAGTCATCACAGTGGAATGTGTAAGCTACTTTAAGATCATCTGCAAAGATGAATGGTTTGCCAAGTGAGAAATAGCTGCATATGTCGTTGACATATAGAGTGAATAGTAGGGGGCCTAAGACGCTACCTTGAACTACTCCAGAAGTGACTGGACTAGGTTTAGAGTTTACAGAACCCAGTCTAACTACTTGGTACCTATTGTTGAGGAATGATTCAATCCATCCTAATAATGGGTTACTTATTCCTAAAGAGTTTAGCTTATTTATTAGAAGCAAATGGTCAACGCGGTCAAAGGCTTTGGATATGTCGAAGTAGATGACTAGTACTAGTTGTTGTTTGTCTCGGCTGCTAGTTATATAGTTAAAGAAGTCAAGGTGACATGTCATGCATGATCTGGATTTTAGGAATCCATGTTGGTTTGGACTTAGAATATTGCAGCTGAGCATATGTTTGAGGATATCATCTTTAACTATTCCTTCAATGATTTTAGATACTATGGGTGTAATATTGATTGGCCTATAGTTGTTGACTTCAGTTTTTGATCCGGATTTGTGTTTAGGTACTATAAATGTCGTTTTCCATTTATCTGGATAGGTTTGGCTTTATAGGGACATTGTAAAGATCTTAAGTAATAAAACGGAAATGTCAGAACCACCGTGTTTATAAAGATACGATGGTATGCCGTCAAAACCGGCACTACTAGAGCTTTTAAGAGTATTAATGGCTTGGTTAATATTAGAATAAGTGAAATGAACTGTAGTGATTTGTTTCAGCGTTGAAGATGAAGGGAGTTCTATTGTAGATTGTAAACCGAGAAGTGGACTTGTAGGCTTAAGGTAGTTAGCTGCAAACGTCTCATTAAACAGTTCACACATGTCTGCATGGTTGCTGTATAGTTCGCCCTTGTTAATAAGGAGAGAAATTTTATGGCTTTGGCGATTCATTCGTTTCTTTAGTATTTCTGTGAGATCACCTACTCTGGTGGTTCTGGCTAGTGCGGTGCATTCTTCATTTCTCATACGCGAGTTATGAGCTTGCGAGATGGAGCTAAGAGTACTAAGTATTGACCCTAGTGTACTAAAGTCGTGTCGCCTGAAGTAACTTGTTGACAGTCTTTTCAGTTTCCTACGATCCTTTGGCTTTATGAATGTCTTTCTATGTGGGGAAAACTTTAGTGTTTGAAATGGGATGACAGCATCTAAGCATGTGTTGGAGTTATAGTAAAAGATGTCTAGAGCTTTCGAGAGGCTATCAGTATAGAAGTACTCACTCCATTCTGAGGATCTTAGCATTGATTCTACTAGAGTCCAGTCTGCCTTACTGTAGTTCCTGTAAGTTATTTGTTGTGAGGTAGGGGTATGGGTTGCATTGCTACTTGACGGAAGTGGCAGTGCACACAGCAGTTTTGTGGTCACTACCTGAAAACTCAGAACCTACTAGGGTAGAAAGGGGACTTACATTGTGGCAGAAGATTAAGTCTAGTACGTTATTACCTCTTGTAGGGGTTGTGACAGTCTGTTTCCAGCCAAGTATATCCAGTGTGCCTAAGAACTTATCAAATTTAGTTGGACCTGTGGGTATATCCCAGTTGATTTCTGGTAAGTTAAAGTCTCCACATATGATCTTGTGATCATAGTGTAGGGAGGATAATTGTTCTAGAGTATTAATAAGTTGGGTCTCGTAATTACTAAAGGTGCCAGGTGCTCTGTAGATGCATCCAATTAATACTATTGCGTTATTTAAGTGTAAGTTAACCCATAAAGTCTCAGGCATGTTAAGTGTACTACTTTCTAGCTGTGATACAGTGAGTGCATTCAGAAAGTACATGAGGCAACCCCCTCCCTTACCACCTTCCCTGTCACACCGAAAGTGTGTATAGTTATCTAAGCTTATCTCATCATGCAGTATGTTCGAATTACACCAGGATTCAGTGATAACAATTATAGGGGGTTTGTATATTACTGTGAGTGCTCTGAGCATCGGTAGTTTATTTAGAACAGATCTAGCATTTATGAGGATCAGGTAAAGATGAGATTTGAAATAGCATTTGAAGTACTTAAGTTCGTTAATCAGCCCCGAATGTGGTTCAGCACCCAGCAGTACTGTTTGACATGATGACCCTATGTTAAGAGGAGTTTCAGCATCATGCTCACCCATGTCTATCGAGTTAAAGTGTGCTGTTTTCGGTGAAGAATTAAGCGTTGGAGTACTGGATGTGCTATAGGCTAAGGCATTTTTATTTTTAGTTAAGCCAGAAATGTGAGTAGGGATCTTTATTTGACCTAAACTTCTGCATGTATCAAGTGTGCTTAATGGATGCGGGTGCACTAGACTGTTCCTGTATTCATGCAAAATGGGAGCCAGCACTAGCGGTTTAGGAGTGTTAACATCCCTACCAGCTGTTTTTTCAACGCTGACAGGGACGCAGGGGATAAAAAATGATTTGGACCTGGTGAAGACCATGGTTTATTATTCCACCTATTGTTAGGTACTAGTTGTGTCCTTGTATGGGTTTCGTGTGTACTGCTTTGTGGGTTAGTTCTCAGCAGACTTGTACCATATATCCGATCAAAATTCATTTGCGTGCCATGCTGTGAATGCCCTGAGTTTTTGGTGGTCGAGTTCTGACTATTGCCACTTGTACTCTTGAGGGTAGCATTGTTTTGGCGTTGGTTATCAGTGTGGGCCATGGTGCTATTTCGCACGTTTTGGGTGCCAATACTATTGACCGTGGGGATTGTGGGCTTACTTATACTGCCATTGTTGTTGTTGGCATGATTTGGGGTCATATTCTTTTTTTTCCAATGGACTTATGGCTAGGAGAGGGCAGGGTCGACTGTCGTTGGATTTTGACTTTTTCCGGGATTATTTAGTGACATGTCTATATATACGGTGATAGGGGGTATAGTTTTATTGGCTATTTGATTACAATTTAGTGGCCTTTTGGTTGGTGTCGCTCTCTGAGAAGATAATTCTGTGTGGTTTGAGAGGGGTGGTGCGGTGGATTCTACGGTATCTCTCAAAGGGTTGGGTATAATTGCTGCTTGCAATGTCCTGTTGTTTATTCCACAATTAGACTCAGTGTGATAATTATATACGCGCCTTTCTATGACGGTCTTGTCCACCGCAACCTTTATTAGTCTGTAATTTCTGGCTTGCGATTGGGTGTGTTGGGAGTGGATGAATTTTCTGGCCTCAGCCGGTGTTTCGAACTGAAAACGAATAGGACAACACTTTTCATATTGACTCTTCTTCAGCCTGTAGCACTTAGTCTTGGAGTTGGGCATTTTCGCCTCACTAAGTAAGATGCGCTGTACCTTTTTTAGTGCCTCATTGTCCGGAACGTTGTAGACAATAGCATTTAGTTTAGCATCGAGTCGTTTTGTTACTTCTGTAGTAACAAAGTTAATTAGGTTATCCACCTTAGATACCGATTCCGTGTCAAGTTTGTTAAGGTCTACAGTTCTCATGAGGATAGTTAAAGGTGTCAGTTCACAGACCTGCGATCTGATATCGCTGATCTGATCTGATAATTTGGATATTTTGGTATTGGTTTCAGAAATTCTAGGATTTACTGACTTGTTTTTTATTTCCCTTAACTCGGCCTTAAGTTCTCCTATAGACAACTTTAGAAGTTCTATTTCAGAAGATAGTTCTGAAACAGAGCTTGAAGGCTGGAGCTTTTCGATAAGTACATAAGGTGAAGGGAGGGTTTCTGTGTGAGCAGAGGGTACTGAATTTTTGGGAGTAGTGCTAATACTAGCTGTCAGTATAGTTTTATCCTCAGTTTCAGCTCGACGCTTACGACATACAAGTGGGTTATGTAGCTCACTATAACCATTTGTAGGGAGTGTGTTGCTTGATGTAGCAATCAGCGACTTAAAATTAATCATCAGATTTACAGGGGATTGAGTTCGTTGCTTTTTATTTTGGCTAACCAAAACTATTTGATATGAGAGTTATTAGTTATAGGTATAGAGGTAGTAGAGTACTTGTGCAAGTATTACAACAAGATAAATTTTATGTAACGAATCACGCAAAAATGTAACGCAAACGTTGGACGTACCGCGTTATAATTCCATGCAGTGCTAGCTTCCGAGCCATATAGAAGAACTGACTGACCTCACACTTGTGTTGAAAATCCCAATTTGTTGTTTATGCTGAGTTAGCGCAGAAGACTTCCGAACTGGTTTCCGGTTGGTGAAGGCGTATCTTGCCTTTCCGACTCTGGCTGCCAGGCTTTGACATATCCATCCATTCCGACTGCTTGTGGTTGAAACAATGCTTCCTGGGCAGATAAGTGAAGGAGGTAACCTCTGTCAAATCCCTCCTGTTGATGGGGATTGGTGCCGGTTGTTATTGTTGTTGCGGTTCGGTGGTTATCTTCAGCACCTCCGTCTTCTGTATTTTCACCTGATGTCCTGTCTTCACAGCCTGTTTCTTCAGCTAGTTTGTTGATTTTCGCCTGCAAGTCTTCGAGTTTGTGGGACAATAAATATATATCATCTGGGAAATCCAGATCTCCTAGAGCCCTATTATCTTTGGTCCAGCGTGCTGCTGTCTCCTCGCTCTCCACATTCGGATGCAAAATGTATCCCACCACAATTAAGAAGGCAATAGGTGATAATAAGCGGCCCTGTCGTACTCCTTTTCGCACTTCGAACGACTCGCTGAGTTTCCCAGTTCTGGATCACCTGACATGTGGCATTGTAATATAGCCAGGTGTTGGATGAGGTTGATAAAGACTTGGGTCGTGCGCACTACGGTGTTAAAGCAGATTCCTAATTACATCTGGATCAACGCTGCACTGTCGAAGGCATCTTCGAAGTCGACAAATTTGAGGTAGAGCGGGGTTTGACTGCCATTCTGTGCATTTTCTGTGATGACGATGCGTAGAGTTGCAATTAGATCAGCATTTGATTTGCCTTTCCTGAATCCATCTTGTTTCGGCGAGCATCTTTTATACTCTCCTGGATGACAGCTTAGTATTTTACATGTCGTGGACAACAGTACGATTCCACTCCAGTTCTCGAAGAGGTCTAAGCGGCAAATCTTTGGCAGCTTGACGAGATAGTCTGTCTTCTAGTCAGTAGGCAACCTCTCTCCCTTCCATAACTTCGATTATAATGGCGTGAGAAAATCTTCCACAGTTTCTGGGTCCATTTTCAGTGCTTCAAGACGGAATTCCGTCTTGCACTGCTGGCTTTCCAGACTTCAGTAGCTTGATCGCATTCAGAATTCCCGCTATCGCTGAAGGATTGGTGCTCACTGGCAGCTAGTACGCTGCGTGCTGCTGGTGGTGGTGTATTTCTTGGCAGGTGATGGTCGTCTTAAGAGACCTTTGAAGTGATCAGCTCAATGTTTTATGTGTTAATCCTCCTTAGTAATCTCGTTCCTTTGAACATCTTTTATTGGTTTCATCATCCGAATTTATATCTTACAGGATATAGACTTGGTCATTTGATATAATGTCCTGAGGTTTCTTTTACCTGCGGCCTGCCAGTTCTGTCTCACTTGCTAGTGTGGTAGAATTGTCTTTTATCTTTTCCAGCAATCTCCTTCACTTCTTTATTCAGTGAAGTGTACATTGAACTCAGCTTCTTCTTCCGTCGCCCATTTTTGCTTTGAGTCATCTTCTCTTTCACCATCCTTTTCTCCTCTCCTCTATTAGCTTCCAGGTCGTTGTTCGTTGAGAGCCATTTTTGTCGTGCCTCTTCTTTCTCCATAGAAGAGTTGCACACCTTTCCTTGAACATTACATTCAGAAAGTTAGTTACAGTGTTCTTTTACACAGGCTTTCTCAGTAATGCCACTTAGCGTTTCCGACTTTGCTGTGATTTCTGCAATGAAGGTATCCCTTGTAGTTTTGTCCTTTACTTACTGAGTGTTGAACTTGAATTGCGGCCTGTCTCCAGTTATTCTGAAGGATCTCAGCTTCACCTTGAAGGCTTCTTGGACTAGATGATGGTCTGAGCCCACATCTGCCCTCCTTCTCGACTTAGTGTACGGTAGACTATCTACGTCTCCTCTTCCTTGAGGTTGAGATGAAATCTGTTTGGGTGGTGGTGTGTCTGTCAGGCGAAATCCATGTTATTTTGTATGTACCTTTGTTTTTGTACACACTGACTGCGATTACCAAACTACTGTAAAGCGAATATTCTTCCGTACTCATTCATTTCTCTGAGCCAGAGCCCCTCCACTCATGATGAGTTCGCTTCCTGTGTTTTCTGCTCCCAGTTCAGCTGGCATTCATACCGCCCAATAGGATTTTGATGTCACATTTGGGATGCTGCCCATAAATGTTTGTAGTTGTCTGTAAAAATCGTCCTTCTTCTCTTGTTTCGCGTTGTTTGTAGCATTGTGCGTAACACTGAATAATTGTAACCTTCCTACCTTTTGATTTGAGTCCTGCTGTCATGGTCGTGGATGAGGTAATTGGTTCCCACTGCATTAGAGCTTTGACCGTCACTGGCGGCATCATTATGGCCACTCACTTCCCTAGTGTGCTCATGGTTGTCGTCTGGGTGACCGGACTATTCTTAAGGTTGTATACGACATACGTGAGGCCACTCCTCGAGGTGCATAATATCATTGCTCCTCCGCTATTCAAAAGGGATGCTAACATTCTAGAAAGTGTCCAGAGACAAGCGACAAAATGGGTGATCGGCCTCCGCAACAAATCATATGAGGAAAGACTGAAGAAATTAAGTCTTTTCACACTTAGTTACCGTAGTTACAGGGAGAGCTCATCACCGTCTATGAGATCTTAAATGACCAGGCCCACCCTAATAAGAGCATCCTGCCATTAAGTGATTATAGGCTTCCAAGAGGTAACCCGCTAAGGATAGCACACCAGAGACCAAAGACTCGAGTGCGTTCACATTTCTTTTCACTTCGAGTTTGCCGTCTCTGGAACGCTTTACCGGCGGCCGTAACTACAGCGCCATCTGTGGAGACTTTTAAGCGGAGGCTGGACAATCACGCAGAAATGCATGGTTTGTGTCTCAATGGCTTATCCTCTTAAAATTTGAAACCACACTGTCAATGGATGAGCATACAAGCTAAATCCCCACGACCCATTCTGTCTTTTCTCACTGTACCGACTAATCTGTCTTTTCCTTAGGTCACCTTTATTATTTCACTTATCTCAATCTATATTATCTACACTACAACCTATTATTATTGTTATTACTATTCTACTTTTATGACTACACCGAATGACCAACGGATGTTAGGTAAAACTCCATTCACGGCAGCAACTCAGTCCTAACATACTGCACACTACAAACCAATCCTTGCAACACTCCTCTTGGAGTCTACCAGAGCTAAAGCAGTCGAGTGGCGGGATTTACTACGCATAAGTTCACCGAAGATCTGGAACCTCTACCTTACAATCAAGAAGCGAGCTCAAAGAAATCACTGGTTTATACTAGTTCGTAATCAAGATATTAGATATTGGATATTGCAAAGGTATTTGATGTATTGGATATTGAATTGCTACTGAACAATGTAGTAACTAAACTCCATGGCAATCACAGCGCCACTGATTTGAAGTTTCTGGTGGGGATGAGAGAGAGCATCTATAATCTAATATCTTTCGAACAACCCCCAAAATCTGCACAACCAAGGTATATCAATTTAAAATTTCGAAAGAAAGTATGTCAGATACAAATCATGTAGTCAAAGAGACGTCATTTCCTTGTTCAATGTAAAGAAGTATCCCACTAGAACAATGGGTGTTCCAAAAGTTCCTCCACCAGATCCAGAGCATTACCTAAAGATGAGACATTCAGCTTCCGATGTGTGCCAAAAGCAAAATTCAGATGCATTACCGGAGAAAAGTAACTAAATGTATATTAAAGCAATGATAAACTTCAGAAAGCTTCTACGACTGCTGTCTTCAAAATAAAAAGGAACCTTTGCCAGCAGTGAAGCCTACAGAAGTAAATTCGTTTTCTTGCAAGGACTTTATAAAATGTAATATGAAAAATGTCGACAACGCCGTACCACCAAAGCCAAGAGCATTTTTAGTTGATACAAGAACAGGACACAAGTTTGATGTAAAGTATTCTGGCCTCCAACCATTTTACGTGAAGCGTAAGGTAATTTTAATCACATAGCTAATTTTTTATGGGCAGAATTATGGTGAACTACCTAAATATCTTACTGAACGTGAGAAGGCTGCTTCTGAAGCCCAGAAAGACTATGAGGAGTATTTGAGACAGCTAAAAGAGAAAAATTCTTTGCAGAAAATCTCAGCAGATGAGAAACAAGTAATTAATAGTAGTAATGCTATGAAGACTTCACATCAATTTAGGCTTTACTGGACCGCTTGAAAAGTAAATGGCAACAAAGGTACAAGCAATACCAATCCTTATCTGTCATGATTGACACTCCACCAAAAATGCACCATAAGCTGTGGTTAGAAAAGGAGATGGAAGATATAGAAAAGGACATAAAGCTCCTGGAGGGATACGACTATATTTATGTTGCTAAGTGAGGAATCAACTAAGTTTTTTGGTGTATCTGAACAAAAAAAATAATATCTAAAGAATCTGTGCATAAAAACATAGAAGTTTATATGAAATTGTATCCTTGATATATATATATATATAACATATGTCAAGTCCTCGTGGTATATTTCTTCACAATAAATTTTTTACACCTTGAGGAATGTGTTTTCAGATACAGTTAGACGGCAGCAGTGCTCAGTTCGGTAATTAAATTTGTACCGAGTGACTTAATTGCACTCAAATCCTCTATTTCTTTTGTAGATGTGTGTACTCTAATAACCATCATGTTTATGTAATTGGAAATTAAAAATTCTTTATGAATTAATGTTTTTAATCTAACAGATTTTGGTTTTAATTTTGTCAGCAAGACTTGTGTACTTAGATCATTTTTAGTTAATTTAATTTTTTCTGGACAAAAATGTGTTTTTTAGATTAAGATGATACAGTTGTGAATATGTTTATATGGTAATTTTTGTCTTTATTCCGTTATACATGCGAAATCTGAATAAGTTACATCATACTACGCTTCGCTGTATACGAAGAAATATTTCACTAAATAATGTAGGAATAAAAAAACATGGGCACATTGGTGGCTATAAGTCTCACAAGACGACATTGACACAAATGTCACTTCATTTCTGGATGTCGAAATGTAAAAGAAGAACTAGTTAGGAAGGCAAATGTTTTTCAGAATCTAGAAACATACAGGTCTAAAGAAAGGCAAGTCAATGTACGTCTTAACACATTTTCCAATTTCTGACCACACTATGAAAAGATAATTGGAGTAAGCACAAATCACTTAACAATGAAACTGTCCTACTCAAGCAGCACCACCTTATAAAAATCAGGTCAAAAGCCAGTTGTCTCCTCTTTAAGTGGCATTTTTTGTCGTTCCCACAGACAATTTTTTCTTATATAGATTCTGAATTCAGTAAATTTTCGAGGAAGGAAATAGTTTGGTGCGGTATTTTCACTAGCAGGCTGATTTAATGCTAAAAACTTCATTATTCAGCACAGTAAATGCAGTCTGATTATCCCCTCAAACTGATTTTTACTCGGAGCTACTTAGTGCTACACAATTACTTGGAGGAGAAAAATTTCTTCCTTTGACTTTAATCTAGTTCTACACTAATATATATGGTATCGTTCGAATAACTAACCAGTGCATATTCAGAATAGAGATATTTCAGTGCTAGTGAATCACCTAAATTGATTAGTCAAAAGAATGATCTTTGATGGAGATGTAAGTAAATAAAAATATCCTATCCTAAATGTATCAGAAAATCATAAATGGCAGTGTGTTATATATCCTAGATATCTCACTGAAAGTAAGACAATATTAAAAATAAGTGTATACTCCACATAAAGAGGTTGCGTACTGAGTTCAAATTTGGACGCTTTTCATTAACATTATGAAAGTCACAGAAGTAGACAGAAGCTTGAGTAGAAGTCATGAGAATGGAAGGTAAAACTCTGATATATAAATGTTTATATTCATGCGTGTTTACACTTAAGACCAATAAATAACAGGTTACATGTATAGTAGATGTGTAAGGCTACAAATGTAAACAGCAAGACGAAGTCTTTTGACAAAACAGAATGAGGAACACATACATATGAACTTTGAGTTTATAGCTCAAAATTTTTCAGTTTCCAAAAAGTTGGAGTGTTTTCAGAGTTCACATCTGTTCCTCCTGAATACTGGCCTCAGATGTTTACTCTGAGTTGCTTTCAACCCTACAGTATTTAGAATAATGTGTCTCATTATTTTGGGAAGTTGGAAGAAGTATGGAAAGTTACAATTTTTGATTTCAACGGCACTATTTCTCCGTAGTCTTCTAGTGTTTCGAAAAACAGTAGCAAAAACTATTGCATTTTCGTTCAAGGTTCTACGTTTTCATCTATTTACATCTCTATCCATCTAATAGCCCAGTGTTGTTCCCAAATTCTTCACCTTCTGCTCTCACTGGACACTATCTTGTGATAGGAAACAACTTATGTGTTCTGATATGATGTTTATTTAGTGATATGAAACCAGATATTTCGGTAGCATGGACGATAGCAAAAAATAATTGACTTGTCCACAGTTTGAATACCAGATGAAGAGGAGAGTAAACAATGCGAAAAGTTGTTGCATGATGAAACACCGATTAAGAAAATGCGGAAGGATATTAACCACCACTCGTATTCATTTTCACGGAGATTCAACTGATACAGATGCTATAATATGTCGTGTTGAATATACGGCGATTTATTTCCACGAAAACTAATCATTTTTGGGAAAAAAGTTTTCCATGCAGCTGATAAATCTTAGGAGATGACTGCTGTAATATTCTGGGATCAAACAAACATTTTAAAAACCGATAAGGAATAGGAATTAGGCAATTTAATCAAAGTCTTGGGACTCTCAAATTTATGATAATAGGAAAGATGCATAAATCGAGAGCAAAAAAACGTTACACTATATCCTAATTCTTTATATATATATATAAATAAATAAGTGAGACACAAAACATACTTCAGTTGACACTTTCACACTTTTACAATTAAAGTGGCAACGATCAGCTGAGAGTTATATCATAATAAAGCCATCAGCATGACTTAGCCTTGAAAGTTCATTTTGATGTAATTCTTGTCAAAATTTGTCATCTATCTCCAACAATCAGTTGGAAAACGCTTAAGTCATAATACAGGGTGCTGACACTCTCTGTTCACTTCTCTGCTCCTTACCACCCGCCACCACAACTCATGCACTAGTACAGTTCACAGTGCACTGCATATCAGAAATATTCAAAACCTATCAAAAGACGTAAATGAATCGTGTTGGAGGACGCAATTTTAGACGATAAGACATGAAATGGCAGCCTGTAAATAAAAAATAGCACTGCAGAAAGCAGAGCAGACTAATCAAAGTAGTGCACTGAATTGAAGTGTTTATTTTCTCTTCCTAGGGAAAAGTCAATGCAGAAATATATTCTCGTCAAAGATTGTGTCTTAAGATTGTTACACTGGCATTCGGGTAGGTGAGTACGACGAATTAGCTCCAATCAGTGGTCTGATAGCTCTAAACACTTAGCCTTCAAAAGTCTCATACAACAATTGGAATACTACAAGTGGCTTAGAGTCTGTCTTTCTGGAATGAACTAGTGAGAATATGATTAGTAATGAAAGCATTATTTAGTGTTTGGGACTGTATATAATGTTTGCTTTTGCAAACAAACGTCAATCGATATACGCAATTTGATGTCGTTCAAATTGTCTTCTCACTGTCTGACTAACTGATAACAAATTTCTCTGTCTAAACAGAAAGTTTTTCTGCATGAGAAATTAAAAAGGAGGAGCTTACAACCGTTCAGTGAGGATTAAATTTAAGAAATGATCATAAAAACAGGCATTCTATAAGAATTAAAAACTTATCATAAACTCTCGGTACTGGACACAAAAGTAAACCTTTATACACCAAGTGAAATCTTTCATTACTGTATACAATAAAACACAGAATAATCAGTTTGTGTAACAGTCATACTAATGATCAGTGTCACCATGCAGTCTTGTAGTAAACTGCTCGCTGATTAGATTGGCAGCTGCTCGGTTCCTGTCAGAGGCAGCAAAACATCTGCTGAGTGATAGGAAAAAATAGTAAACTAATAACTGTCATGTATATGACGAGAAGCGGAGAGCAATGCATTTCAAGAATCAGACCTTAATAACCATTATTTCTCAAAATTTATTTCCTCTAGCCTGAATTTTTAAAGGTTATCTTTGTCTATTATGTATGGATTCATTCCATTCCCCTGGATGATATCAGTTTGGGATACCTTTCCCTTTTTATTCTAACAACAAAAATGGAAAATGGGGGCGATTTTTGATAACGAGAATAACGAAAACACCATGATTAAATAAACAAACTTTCAGATAGACGTGGTCAATAATAGCTGAGAAAACAAACAGTCCAATTTAGTAAGGCTACAATGCAAGGGAAGTAATAATAATAATAATTAGCTTTATTCCAAAACAGTACTTGTGGTACAGGATGGAATTCTCAGCATTTTTACTACAGTATTGCATCCAGTTAGTACATTATCAATAAATAGAATTCTACATAGATTAAGGAATTTTCATTTCATTATGACAACAAGATATTGGCATGTCGGTAGCAAAGCCAAAGTTGAACAGAGTGTTTGAAGGTGTTAGAAAGGGAGGTGCTGTCATATTTACTGGCGTGAGCGGAAGAAAGAAACAAAGCAGCACATAACGGAAAAGAGAGAGAAAAGAAAGAAGGAAAATGTTGTACCTATAAGTGATATGAGTTGGAAAGACGAGATCCAGTTGTTCTACTGACTATTTAATGAGTTACAGGTGTCACGCCTAATGCTTTCTTTATCGCACAGAACACGAGCTAAGTAGGGTATGGTTGAGTTTTTGTACTTACTGGTGCGAGCATATAGTTTCCTATATAGGCTTCTGCTTTTGCTTGATGAGATGCGAGGGGAGAGTTGTGAGTGAAGAGGGTGGTGTGTGTTAGATAAAATGGATTTGGCCCACTTTTCACATGAGTTCATGTGCCTGTCAACGAGAATATTAACAAGCTGGTTAAGTGGCACGTTGCTTACCCTGCTGACAACCTTTAACATCCTGCGTAATATGTTATAGTCTCTCTTCAGTAGTCCGGGAAAAACTAAGGGGGAACAATAGAGAATAATAGGTAGAATGCGAGAGCTAACGAATTGTAGGAGTAAGGGTTGGGTTATACCAGGATGTTTTAACTTATTGATGTAGAAGGTAAGACGGAATATTTTCTTAGAAATCGCCAACAAATGAGACGACCAGGAAAGATCAGCAGCTAGAATGACGCCTAGATATTTAATTTCCGACTTGGTTTCTATTTCAGTGCCATCTATTTTTCACACCTCGTGAGAGACAACCAGTTTGCTTAGGTTGAATTTATGCCTAAAGGTGAAATTAACCGTTTGGCATTTGGAGGGGTTTAAGGTAAGACCGTTTTCCTTGGACCACTGGCTGATTTCTGACAGAAAGTCATTAAGTTTAGAGCAGTCCCTTTGACATTTGACAGGCAAAGATACTGTCAGGTCGTCAGCATATTTGACAAAATTGATGTCATTTGAAGATGGTAAGTCATGTAGAGAGAAAGAAAAGAGAAGTGGGGAGAGTTCAGTTCCTTGGGGGACAAAAGCTCCAGTGAGCACAGCGGAGGAGGATTTACCTTTGTATAGGGTGTACTGCATTCTGTTAGAGAAGTGGGAATGCAACCAGTTAGTGATCCAGGACTCAGTTTTTGTCATAGATGGCTTATTTAGCAAGAGACATCTAGGTACAGAGTCGAAAGCGGAAGTGAAGTCGAGAAACGTGCAGCGGGCGTATTTGGCACCTTTATTAAGTAAATAAACTTTGTTTCAATGAAGGTTAAATAACATTAAAAGATGATAAGAAAAGGAATAAAATTGTAAATAAGAGATGGTATTGATATCGTCAGTTGGTTAGCTCTTAATCAGCCAAGGCAGGTATGATGGATGTGTGAAATTATTTTGATTTCATAGTAGTTTAGGCCAAATAGTTCGAAAGACTATCGCCTCAGTTGTATGTAGTAGACGAATACAGAGTCCATTGGAAATACCCCGTGGGATACGAAGAATCATCTTGAATACTTTCTGTTTCTCCACCAAATGGCCACTATCAACTAAATGTGACAAAAAGGAAATTCGGATGGTTTTGCCTGTCCACTACTAAGCCACGATGAGAGATGTTCAGTTATTTGTTGGCTAAGCTGTCTAGTATTATGTCTAACATTACTGTCTCCACAGGGGCTGTCGAATTGATAGGTACACACAGTTGTGCAAAAATTATCTAGATAAGTCTTCGTTTGAGTCCTATTCATTTGTCGACTAGAAAATAACAAAAATAGGCTTGCTGCGTAAGATGTTCTCCGTATGCTTCTAGGTAGTTTCTGAACAAAATCTCATGACAAATCAACATTAAATTATACCTTAATAAATGACCGTTTCTTTCGTGCTGTCATCATGTTAGATTTTCTACCTAGTGTTTTCATATATTTCCTTACGAAACTACTTGGATAACCCATCTCGGTCAAGGAGTCATGAACGCGTTGAAACTCCTTTTGTAAGTGATCTACCGTATATACCTTTCTTGCGGTGCGCGTCAGACACTTAGAGATATTTCTTTTGTATTTAATGGCAAGTATCTAAAGAAGTTCATCCCCTGTCAGTGCGTTTTTCCTATACACGTTTCTATCAAATGACCCATCCTGTCACCTACTTAACAAGAAATTCAAAAAATATAATGCACTAGCAAATTCCTTTTCACAAGCGAAAGAAAGCAAAGGAAAAGTGTTGTTGAATTTCATCAACAATTCGTTTAATTTTTACATTCTCACTAACTAAAATAAACATGTCGTTGACATAAAAGAAGTCCATATTCAACTTATTGACGACAACTTTCAATCTTCCGTTTTCGAGTTTTGTAAAGAAGAAGTCTGCTAAAATCTGGTTCATTAGTGTACCCATAGCAACTCCATCTACTTGTCGGTAATGTAAATTGTCGACGACAAAGTGTACATTCGTTGTACTTTTAAAGAGTAGTTTTTTCGAAGGTAGACAGGGAATCCACAAATCCATTTGCCTTTCGGTAGTTTCTTGGCGCAGACAATCTACTGTTTCAATAAGTGGTACATTCTTCAGTGGTGATAATACATCCATAAATAACATAAGTTTATTACTAACATCAGTCTCAGATATTTTACACAAAGTCAAATATCACATCTCACAGTTTCTTTGTGCAAATGTCCTAGAATCTCGACCAACCACTTTGCCTTCCCATAATATGGTGAGTTATGTGTATCCAAAGTTGGACGGAGAGAAAGACAAGGTTTGTGCCCATTCAGTAGGCTGCAAAGTCATGGAGTGTTAGTCCCCGTTAGTTTCATAGATTTGTACATGATTGAGGATGTTGTTCCTTTCTGACTCAATTTTCTAAGATAATCTGTCATTAGTTTCTCCACTTTTACATTGAGATCTTTGGAATTTTCAAGGGATTTGAATTTAGTTCACTTATTCAAAATATATTTGAATTTTTTCAACACTCCACCGACACCTTTACCAGGGTTGCTTATAATGAGGTCATCATTCCCGCTAATTTCTCTTACATCCTCTCTGTGTTGCTTCCATAACAGATCATTTACAGAATGTCTATTAATTTTGTACCTTTGGCAGATGTCAACTAGCGTAGTTCTGAACTTCGTCAGTTCATGGTCTGACGACTGGTTTGGGTCAGACGTTTGCGAATATAGATTTCCAAGCTGTACATCAGTGTCTAAGTGACTAATTTTACGTCCGTAGTTACTATAATCAGGACCTAGGGATTACATCACCAGATGAAACTTACTAAGCACAATACTAGAAAAATTGTGAACATACTGATTTGGAACTGCTAGAAATTTCCTTTTAAGCTTTTGATTTTCAAGCGATTTAGTGGGCCTAATTCTTTTCTTTTCCTTTCTGTTTTCTATTACGTTATTAACATAATCCGTAAGCATCAATTTTAATTCCTGCGGTGATTCATCAACGGAAAATAGTCTAGGTTATATATTCCTTTCAAGATTACACATTAGACATTTAATAGAGTGCATCTGGTTAACAGCATGTCTTTTAAAACTTTTAGAATTAGGATAAATTCCCGTTGCTCGTGACGAACTCCAGTAAAATTTAAAATAACGTTTTCTTTCTTGACATTCTTTAAGAAATTCAAAGTAAGGTTTTATTTCAGTGAGACTTGCATAAAACTTCAAGGACTCATTGAGTGCCTTAAATGTAGTTGGATCCCCACGAGATTTCAAAATATTAAATATTTCTACAGGAAAATGTAGTAGAAGAAGTTGTGTAATGTGCAGAGTAGTTTTTAAACGAAGACAGGTTTGAACGAGTTGTGCATCGGAACAGAGCGAAAGAACAGTTCCTTTAAATGAAGATGATCATATAAAGGGAATGAAAAATAATCGACAACCACGAGGCCAAACAGAACTAGATCTGTGGTAAATGTATGGGTTGAACCAATTTCTTCTGAACACAAGTCTCCGGTTCTTGGTGCATATGGTAAGGGCTTAGGCAGCACAAAGAAGTCAAAAATCGAATGCTTTTAGTAGATTTTCGCTCGATTTGTAAATGACTTTGAATGCGATCATATGCTTTGACAGGTGTTGACAAGATGTTCACGATTGCCTCCGCTTTTCAGCCATGCACAGCAGCTTTCTGTAACACGTTTTGAAAGGTTGTGCATAGAACGACCTATGTGCCTAGCTCCACAGGAGCTGGTAAATTGATAAGTGCACACTGGAGTGGTTATATGTGGCGGTTTGTCATTTAGATTTCTCCAAAACAGTGGGAGACTTGTGTATAAAAAATGCTGTTGTACAAACTTTGAGGAGAAAATAACCCAAAAGATAGCGTTGCTGAGCTCCTTCTTACCTTTCTAACATACACATACTGCCAAGGTGTATAGGCAGACATATCCTGCGATTGCGACACATTAATTCAATCTATGAAAAAAGGGTTTTTTTTCTGTAGGCCGTGTTCAGTTTACAGTTTTAATTGTTATCTGTTTACTAGTATGATCACATTTGATGTCGAAGATTTCATACTGCTTAGTGCAAGTCATAGCACACATAACATTCCCCCGAACACTATGCGAAACTGAACAACGAAATTCGCATTCATAATGTTGACAGAGAAATATATAAATGAGAACTTCCATATAAATGGATGACCCATTGAATCGGATCCCGGTGGCCTAATGGTCTATGAGCTCACCTTGTAAACAGAAAGTTTTGGGTTCAAATCACAATGGTTGCGTACTACTGAGGATATTCCATCACTTTGTCATTTTCACTCACTGTGAAATTTGCAACAAGGTTTCACGTAGATATTCATTATTACCTGCAGTTATCCATTTATATAATTGCGGTTGTGCATTTAGGAAAATAATACAACGGTCCTACAACTGAAACTGAAATAGATTTGATGAACTAGGGTTCTGCAATAAAGGTAAATTCCTATGTTGTGATAATCTCACTACTCATGATCTACTAGTTTGACACATGCAGTTGACCTCACAGTCATTACAAGGTAACTTTTAAATTATATTATTTTCTTTAATTGGATCCACTTGGTTCTTTAGCCTACATAACTAGTCCTACCTGAGTGAGTTTGTAGGTTTGAATGCTAACCAATTCCCGCTCTAATGAGAATCCTATATAGAGCCTTAGATGTCTTTTCCTTATATGGTACAACAATAGATACCTTATATTCTTTCTTATTTATGTTATCATTATTAGTAGTAGTTTCATCATTATTTTGATTTTGACGTTTTTTATATTTTCAAGTATTGGTTTTGTAGGGGTTTAGTTTGATTGGATGGAGGATTTCATCTTGATATTCCTAATGAATTTTATAGGATAGTTATTCAACACCAACGTCTCTTCTCTATGTTACATTCCATCATTTGGGTGTTTTGTTGTACTACCTAGTGCTATTGCTCGGTTTGCTAGACACTTAACTAAGCCTGCCTTCACAGACAACGGATGAGATGAATTGAAGTCTAAATATCTATTAGAATGCGTTGGCTTATTATAAACGCTAGAGTGCAGTTTAACTTCTCCTGTTCGTTTTATTTTGCAATCTAACATCACAGCTAATTCTCCTTGTTCATTTTCCGATTCAAATGTGAATTGTATTCCCTTTACTAGTGAGTTTATATGTGTCAAGAAGCTAGAGATATGTTCTGCTTTTAACACTCTGAGTGTAAGTGTCATCCACAAATCTCCACGATATTTTTGGAGTAGAATTAAATGTATTGGGAGCAATATTTCCCAGCTGTTGTAAAAAGACATCTGCTACGATAGGGAATATTGGTGATCGCATTGTCACACCTTCTGTGTGTCTATATATTTTGCCCTGGAATTTAAAGACAGAAGTTGTGAGGCATAACTGAATTCCTAAAATAATTTCTTCAGTTGGTAGTTTCGTCCTATAAGTGAGTTCAGGGGCTGCAGTTAATTCTTTTTTAACTGCTTTTAAAATCGTATTGATTGGTATGTTAGTATATAGACTAGTTATACCAAAACTAACCATTTTTTCATCATTCTCTAGTTGAATGTTATTTAGTTTCCTTTTCATTTCATATGAATCAGTTAGCCTAGAGTTTCAACGATTTCTAATGGAGCATAGTGTTAGAGCTACGTGTTTTGATAATTCATATGTAGGCGCACTTCTGAAATCTACTATTGGTCTTGTGAGGTAAGCTGGTTTGTGTAATTTTATGGTACCATATATTCTACTAGCGTTATTCGTCTTAGGCATTAAATTAAACGATTCAGATTCTCTCAGTGACGGTTTCATTCTGCCTATTAAATCCGCTGTAGATTTCTTAGTGTTATTCATTATTCTATCCACAGGCTTCTTAATTTCCTCATTTGGACCCGTTTCAATATGTTCAGTGACTTTCTTTACAGAATCAGATTTATCCAAAACTACTGTAGAGTTTCCTTTATCGGCTTTTGTGACAACAAAGTTTTTATCCTTTTTAAGATTAATTAGAGCTAATCTTTCCGATTTGGTTAAGGTTGACTATGCCTTCACTTGTTTATTTAGTGTTACTGCACATTGAGTTCGAAGCTCTTCCGCTGTCATCTTATCTATTGAATTTAATCCTACTTCTATGTTACGGATGACATCTTCTGGTTTTAGTGTGCTACCAGTTACATTGAAATTTAATCCTTTTTGAAGTAGTTTTATCTCACCTGAGTTTAATTCTCTTAATGAGATGTTGATCACACACCTTGTTTTGTCATTGGAAGATGAAACTTTGTTGTCAACTTCTTCATTTACTGTGCTGTTCTTTTCTTCTAATAATCTGTCCGATTTCTTAATTTGCAGAATCCGCATTAAGAAAATCGAAAACCACGCAAATTAAGAAATCGGACAGATTATTAGAAGAAAAGAACAGCACAGTAAGCTAAATTTTCCTGTTGAAATATTTAATATTTTGAAATCTCGTGGAGATCCAGCTACATTAAGGCACTCTATGAGTTCCTGAAGTTTTATGCTCCTAAATTCAAATTCTGCCAACCGTTGCGGTGGGTACGCACTGATGAAGAGACCCAAACTAGGAGGAAATAGATTTCCAGTACTCCCAGGTTTTCCACTGGTTTTCTAACCGTTGTCAGCTCATGATGAAATCCTATAAGCAGTCAATCAAATCCCTTCAAACAAATACTTGAAAATAACTCCAGAAAATCATTCGCTATTTGACTTTAATGTAAAGCAATGTTATCTCAGTTACCCTATCTAAAGTAAACATACGCATTTGCCTGCTGTTGTTAAGCTAGATTTGCACGATGTGCATTGATAAGCACTCACTGTCACATTCCAAAGTGTCTGTTCGAGAAAACGAAAATATCAAATCATAAATTTACATATCTTGCAACGTTTAATTGACCACAACTTCATTTTTAACAAAGTCAGTCGAAATTTCCTGAGCGGTGTAGGCATGTATTTGCTCTGCGTGGTGAAGACTTTGATAAGGCATAATCTGCAGTTTCAACTTCGCTTACACAAACAGATTTCCTCGATTCCCTAAGATTCTTTGGACCTGCCTTATCAGAATGAATATATGATTTATAAATTACTTTGTCTCTTCTGTATTTTACTTTGTCATTTATTCGCTTTATATTAACATACTTTTATTACATTTAAGTTAAATGGCAACAGTTAAAGGATTTTATATTCTATTTACTGCGTTTGATCAGATATACTGATTATTTATTTTCAGATGTAGTTAATCTTTCAATCAAAACTGACGCTGCATTCATGTGACAGTGGCTCAGTGGTAGGACGCTCGTCGACCATGCGTGTGGCGCGGGTTCAGTTTCCGGCTGGCACACATCTTTACCTCCCCTAGCCGGTCTTAAGCCCGACAAAGATAGGGGAGGTTGGGCGTGAGGCCAGGCTACCCCACTCCGTAAAAAATAACCACTGCTACTGAAACTTCAAACAGCAAGCTTGAAGCCCTGTCCTCCACATGGAACTCAAAGGAATAAAAATAAACAAAGTGTATTCATTCATCTAATAACATACTAAAATTGCATCGTTATTTTGGCATTTTTATCGCTCTTTAAACGTTTAGATTTCTCAAGTCTATTTATGATTCATACATCATCTTGACCAAAGTTATTAAACTTCAAAATTTCTACTCGTTGTAAAATTTTTAACATAAGCGTAGAATAAGCACACATATTATTTATTATCTACTATAATCCGCATACATAGGAATAATTGTACAGTTATTTAAGTGGAATCGTTGCGATAAAATCGTTTTAATTGAAATCTTTGTTTTCATGTGCCTCAGTGTATGAATTATCAGTCTCATAAAGCATTCAAATTAAATTCAAAAGAAAAAAAATTTTGTCTGTTTATCATATGGATCGACATACATTGTTAACTCAGAAAAACTGCCCAAAGTGATAACAAAATGCTATATAATCTTTTCATTTACAGATTTTGGCTGTTTTGCCATCAAAGCGCTCTGAATTTGTTTAAACGCTTCGTCTGGAGAAATATTTTTCGCTTTGCCAATAAGAATACAGATCACTTTCTTGCAAACATCCTCAAATCCTTGAAAGTCGAATTCTTTACTTTCGGCCATCCCATAAACTTTTTTGAATTCCCTTTGAAGCGTTGATTCGGTGAAAGCAGGTGGTGAGAACAAGCCAGCTCTTTTCATCATTCCCTCTATCATTGCATAGTTCACAGTACTTAAGCCTCTCCTAGTCTTAGCGTAGTTGTGGAAAGCATCTCTCCAGGGATTATCAGCCATCAGTTGCAATACTTTTCAGTTAGGTTCGCTTGTGTCGAATTCTGTTAGAGAGATAATCTAGTTGTGTTACTAAAATTGTGCACATTTTCATGGATTATAAAAAAAGCTTACTGCTCAGTAGATTTCCGAATTTACAAGAGCTAAACGGTATTCAGAATGACGAATGTTTCTGTATTTTCCAAGTCTACTTATTGACCTGCAACAAAAATAAAACTTATTGATTACGAGCATGTCTCGATTCAACAACATACTGACAACCTGGCAAGCACAACAAAGATAAAAATTAGTCTCAACAATTGAGGATAAAACTTAGGCACTGTGGTAGAGTGTAACTTCATTATGGATTAAATTAATTTTCATAAAGTTTCAGTGTTATACAGTAATATTTACTGATGACCAAGTTTCCAGCACAATTTATTACTGCTCATAATCATATCAAGGTACCCAGTCGAGATGAAACGGCGAAATCATTAAGAAGGAGCTCATTAGACGTTTTGCTCCTTGCACTGTAGAAATGATACAATCTATCTAATTTCAGTGTACCGTATAAACTGTTGTAACATAGTTACTCACCCAGAAGACGCTGAAGAAGCTTCAACTACAGAAACCCTATAGTAAATTTTCTTTCAAATTCATGTGATTAGCTACAAAATATTTTTCATCCTTTTCAAATAACTTCCACAGATGTCAAATGCGAAATTGTGGATCAGATCTGGCCTGCACCAACTCATACTTTTTTAAAATATGGAGTGAAACCTTTAAGCCTGCTGACCACTTCATTTAATTAGGGAAGCAGCGTAAACTCTAATGAAGTGATTCTTTACGAAATTGATATATGACATGTATCTGATCCTCCTCCTCCACCTCCATTATCCTGGTTCTTGAATGCCAATCAACCTTCATGAAATGTCTTCTAATAAGTAATAAGTCCGAAGAACTTGCAGGTTGGATATAAACCAACCTTGTGAAATTGACAAACTTACGCCAAATAACCATATACTACTGATTGATTTGGATGAGTATTTATGTACCAATAATATTAATAATAATAATAATAATAGTGCTTGCTAGACAGATCTAGGTCATGTAAATACCAGACGGTCGTTTCTGACGTTTCGGACTGCGCTCATAAGCAGTGAGCTTGTTCCACCCTCACGTATAACTGAAAGACATTACTTGTTATTTGTGTTAAATCAGTTTTGATCTTTCCCGTGGATTGATTCGGCTTCTGTTGACTAGTCAGGCTTAAAACAAGAGGAAACTTATTCCAACTGCACAAAAAGTGTCCCTCGTGGCCCAAGTGAATAATGCTTTGGAATTTCAAATGAATGGTACAAGCTTCAAATCACAGTAGAAAAAACCCACTTAGTGGGGATTGCAGGCATATCCAGATCACTAGTCATAAGTAGGACAAAATGCACATCATTGATTCCCCTGCCAGTCACCATGTAACAAATTGCCAGACATGGCATATGGAGAGACTAGCCTTGTTTTTCCTGTAGATGTCTACGTTCCGTTTTTCGTGATAGTTGGTATAATATATATTCTGTGTGTTCTGAGTATGAGGTAAGGAAAGCCAATCGTCGAATTTGTAAAGATACATCCATTGAGATTGCTAGAATACAGATAACAAATGATGAAACGTCGCTTTTCTATTTGAGAAATGCAAACTGAAATAGGACTGGGTTGGAAATCTCACTAATCCTGTCATCGATCTCTGGAGACTTTAACAGTTGCTTTGAGGCATGCAGAAAAGTACAGATTGCCTGACTGTAGTCTTCATAACGCAGTTGCTTTGAGATTTCGCCTATATGGCTAATAACTGTTCTTATTGGACGGATCCATTCACACACGGTAATTTTTTACATCCACAGAATTTTCATTATTTACATGGAAAAATTTCTTTCCCCATGTAATTCTGTTTATTACAGTTTTTCCCCATTTCATTTATTGGTTACATTTATGTGTACGTTTCTTGCAGAGTTCTGCTTTGGAGATTCGTTTCAATGGTCTCATCAGTTTAGTCTTTGTCAGAATACTTAAGTATTAGACATCAAACAAAAAAGTTTAAGATACCATCGAAGAAACCGTACAAACCTTAGAATACAAGGGGGAGAAGAGGGTTCGGTGATGATCAGCATATTTATATTTAATAATAAAATATACTTAGGGCTTTTGCCACACGTAAATAAACTTCGAAACTATCAAAATACCACATGCATTTATGCTTCTGGATTACCTTTCTCTACAGTTACCACACTAAGACCTATGTTGAAGGTGTTGCCTAGAAGGGTGACGAAAGCTTTGCACTTAGGTCAACTAGCTTAGAGGACATGGCTAAATCAAAAACGTCAACCTGAGCTACAAATCTTCTCCATTATAACAGTTACCAAAAATAAAAACATAGATTTTCAAGTATTGGTTTCTAGGGTTATGAGTGATTGGTTTCAGGATTTAATCATGGGCCAACATTGGTTAGAGAACCAGTGGAAAACCTGGGAGTACTTGACAGATGTTTCGTCCTGTGAGGTAGATAGATTGTACAAATTTTATTCTATTTAACCTTCTCACAGATCTACTTAAAGTGGTACCAAACTTAGGTGATACCTGCTAAGCTAAGTTTAAAGTCTATTAGATTTTGCTCAGGAATTTCGAAATGTCTGTAGTTTTTCCCCTATGAGACTGCAAGAAGGTTCCTATCATATTAAGTTTGCTACAAACGGGTACTCAAGTATTCAGAAAATCAAACATTTTGGAAAAATTCACAATGTTTTTCTTCTGAATGCAGGTGAATTACAAGCTACGTAAACAAAAACTCCCATTATCAGTTTCATGTGTACTTCATTTGAGAAGTAGTTCTTTTCATTTTAATCTAACATGGTGGCTTTCTGAATCAGTCAGGACTGGCTAGTCTATCTGAAGTTACAGGCTGCTCATTCTTTGGCAATTCTCAATGAGAAGAGATTGTTTATATTAAATGAGACGGTCACTTGCAATAACCGTGCCTTCCCGGTATTATTTCCAGTTTTTCTGACAATTATTTTAAAAACGTTGCGACTATGAGCGTTTCCCGACCCCGTCTCGGTGCGAAATGAAATTTGTCACTATAACTATAGGACAGAAGGAACTAAATAAACGCGATATCGTGAAAAATTGTTCTTTGTCTGTCACTAAAAACTACTCACTCCAAAATTCTGTTTTCTTCAGTCGAAAATAATAACGTAAAATACCGATATTATTATTCGGTTTTATTTTTAAGAATCTTAAACTCAAGTCTCTGAGTTAAAAGGAATTCACATAAATTCTAAAACAGATTTGCCTAAAACTAAATCTAAAAAATTGGAGAGATGTCAGATATTTCTGATTAATTCTTGGCAGCTTATTGTAATAACTTCTAGGGAGTTTTGAGGTGATGCATCAATCATCAGAATTTTCTCCGGAGGCTTGAAACTTTTCAAAATGCCTAATATTCTGCAAAACTGCTTGCCAGGTAAATTTATAACTAATATGGCATTATCACAGCTGAAAGTCAATGACGACAAATCTAAATTTTAACACAGTCCCGTTGACTTCGATCAAATTTAATTCATCAATTTAAGTTGTGAAAATTATAACTGGAAGATCAATCCCTTATCGATTTATGATAAAGTATTCTTCGCTGGAATCGGAGAGGCGAGATGATGCGGGCTGGTGAAATCCTTCGGGAAACCAGCCAGCCGATATGTCTTCTCTCGATGAAAGCAACAATAAAAAGGGGTTGTGGAATGTACATACCATGTAAGAGACTGGTACCCACAGAAATGGGAAGAAATGGTATAGAAGCGCTGAGAATCTGCAAGAGCAGATGAAATGGATGTAGACCATCAAAATTGTCGACTGATTTGTCAGTAATCTACTCCGGTCACCACACTGGGGAAGTGGCTGTCATAATGTCACCAGTAGCAGCCTAAGTCCTAATGCAGTGGAAACCAATTCCCTCATCCATGATAATGACAGTAAGATTCAACTCCAAAGGAAAGAAGGAAGATAACAGTTATCCAATGTTACGCACAGTGCTACAAAAAACGCGGAACAAGAGAAGAAGGACAATTTTTACCAACAACTACAAACAGTAATGGACAACATCCCAAATAGTGACATCAAAATCCACATGGGTGGTATGAATGCCAGCTGAACTGTGAGCAAATAATACAGGAAGGGAACTCATCATGAGTTGAGGGGCTCTGGCTCGGAGAAATAAATGGAAACAGAGAACTATTCGCGGACTTCTGCGCTTTCGTTGATTTGGTAACTGGAGGCAGCGTGTGCAAACACAAAGATATACACAAAGCAAAATGGATTTCGTCTGACGGGCACGCAACAGAC
>OX235279.1:46156104-46263234 GCA_944472155.2 Trichobilharzia szidati
AAGACAAACTGGGCTATCGTAGAATCATTGCTAAGGTCCTCTGAATGGGGTTAATACTTCACTACTGATGACCTCTTGAGAGCTCTGAGCGTCTTCTACCATAACTCAAACACATGCTCAGATGCTGTCATTCCGCCCTAAACACCAGAAGTTTCTCCACTTAAAAAGCCATTCATAAAGCCAAAGGGTCGTACGAAACTAAAGAGACTCTCGACTAGTTACTTCAAACACCACGACTTCGGTACACTAGGTTTAATATTCAATGCTCGTAGCTTCGTCTCACAAGCTCCAGATTTCCGTGTGAGAAATGAAGAACGCGCCGCACTAGTCATCCCTGCAAGGGTTTATGCTTTCATAGAAATCCTATAGAAGCGATTGAGTCGCAAAAATCACGCCTTTTCTCTTTTCATCGACAATAGTAAGCTATACGCTGACTCCGCAAACATGTGTGAGTTATTCAACAAAACATTTGCAGATAACTATCCTTAGCCTACAGTCCCAATACTCGGATACACTCTACTAATATGGAGTGACTTCCATCTTTACCCACGCCAAAACAAATTGGTGCCGTTGAGTTCACTTATGCTAACATTAACCAAGCCATTAGAACTCTGAAAAGATTCAAAGTTTTGGTAGTGACGGTATGTCATAGTACTTCTATAGGTATGGTGGTCTTGACATTCCCTTACTACTCTTCAAAATCTTCCTAATGTACTTAAAAACTCAAACTTACCCGGATATTTGCAAAACAACATTTATTATGCCTAAACACAAATGCGGCTCGAAGACAAAAATCAACGACTACAGGCCGATCAATATCACACCTATAGCGTCTAGAATTATGTAAACACTAATTAAAAATAAATTACTGAAGCATATGCTTAGCTGCAATGTTTTGTGTCCGGACGAACATGGATTCCCAGAACCCAGATTATGTTTAACGTGCCACTTATGCTTCTTTAATTTTGTGACCGGCAGTCGTGATGGACGACAACTAGTACTTGTCATCTACTGTGAAATTTATGAAGCATTTCACCGTGTCGACCATTTACTTCTAATACATAAGCTGAATTCCTTAAGAATGCGTGAACCACTATTAGGATGGCTTAAATCAATTCTAAACAGCGGGGCCCAAATAGTTAGACTTGGGTCTATGACTTCCAAACCTAGCCTAATCTCTTCTAGTGTAGTTCAAGGTAGCATCGTAGGTCTCCTTCTATTTGCACTTTGTATCAACGAAATATGCGCTTGTTTCTCACATGTTAAACCATTCATCCTTGCAGATGACCAAAAAGTGGCTTGCGCCTTCCAATGTGATGACCCAGGGTACTTCCATAATGTTGTGAAGAATGAATAGATAAAAAGACTGCTTGGTCATCTTTATGCAATCTACAATCCAATCTGAACAAATGTAATCGTATCTGCTTCGGCTCACCCTCAATCGATATAAAATTAATGCCTCAATCTGCCAACCTACTCGGACTCCAAAATGTCGTTGATTTAGACCTGATTTAGACCAGAGACCCACCATGTAATGAGCAAGTGGTACCACTTCAACAACTCCCACCGTAATTTTGGGTTATACCTGGGTGATTTTTTCTCCAAGCATTCAATTCCATTAAATACCCAGGCGTAACTTGCTCAGAAAATACAAGATTTACTCAGTACGCAAAATGTTTCCCAATTCTGAAGACTCCGAGACTTGTTACACTGGAAACTGTACGCGACTAAAGCTGAAGTTATGTTGTACAAAGTCGTGTATCGTTCAGTACTCGAATAGTGCACAATCATCTTCGGATTTATGGATGGTTATGATAGGGTTTGTATTGAAAATATCCAGCTAAGCCTTACACGACACCTATCACACACACATTAGGGCCTTACTTATAGGGAAACGTGCAAAATTGTGGACTTGGGCTACTTTGGTTAAGACCCCTGAAACTCAACCTAACTTTCGTCTTTGGCCTGTTACACTACTACATCGGGAACAGTAATCAAATAGCTTTCATGATACAACCGTATATGCTGTTCAGAACCACTACATAATCCATCAAAAAACCGGTATTGGACGAAATTGCGTCCAAGTTTATTCAAAATATAGTATAGTGCATTATGAAACGAAATACCACTTTTATTAAGTGGTTGCCGATCTGTTGCTGAATTCCAACACCTTTCTCAGTATCAGTAAACGGCTGCTGTGCTAAATACAACGCATACCACACGAAAAGTGTTTATGAAAATTTAGCATAGGAGATCCAGTTAGCCGACCGTTTACCTCAGGTTTACTCCCACCATTAGTCTCACCCTACTCAATAGACGATGACCTAATTCGCTCACCACCTTACGCTTTTCAAAACTTATAATTTCCTAGCCGTGAGCAGTAACCTATACATATGCGCACCGAGACACTAATGCTAAGGATATAATTACGTATCTATGTGTCTGGAGACCTTACGGGAAGCACTTGTCATGAAAGCCAATAAAATGCAACATGCTGTGTGATTGATTAAAGCTAGAAGCAACGCAACAGCAGCTTTTGCAAGAAAAATCCCAAATCATAGAAGGAGGGGGTGGTGCATGCCGATCAGCAGATGTGGTAGTAGTCAAAAATGTGGATCGCTCCCTTGTGTAGGACAGCAACATGCGTTTTGACGTCACCGAAACAGAACAAGACCGTAGATCCTAGTCTTAAAACATGATGGCAATTGTGTTACTTTTGATATTTCCACACTAAAGTCGTCCCTTAAACACCACTTTCCATTTTGTTTGAATAAGACCATTTGTGCTTCATTGGACTCTTGTGCATTTCTTGTTTCAATTGACATTTCGTTAATTGCGGGCTAATCTCGGGTTCAACTATTGTGGTCCCTCGTGTTCGCATGCTGGAGGTTTGCACCATGTTTACCTGATACACTTCGTTCAATAGAATAACAGCCTTGCAGCTCAACGTCCTGTTGCCAATAAAATTCTGTTTGGAGCCGGAAGTTTTTCTGATTGGATTTGGTCGAGTTTATTCGGAACAATTGGATTTTATTTCCATCTGGCAGAACGCTGCAAGGCTACTTCCTCAGAGGCTATTTGTGCAGCACACGAAACAAAATGTTCTTCACATTGGCTTGGCTAAGCACCCATTTTCTTCAGTTTGGTTTGCTCTAACACCAAGTTTTTCCATTTGGTCTTGCCTAGTACGCGACCGCTGTAATTTGGCTTGGACGATAAAAGAATGCCTTTGGATTATTGTTTGATATTTCCTGTATATTTTAACTGGGATTTATGTCAAGAGAGCTGAAACTTGAGTCCACTTCTAGCCGGCGTTTTGCTAGAATGCAAAAGGAAAGACCTTCGAAATGAAATTTGTTTTTATCCAAACCTTTGCCTGAGGAAGCTAGTTACAAAGGGAGTATCGGGAATGACTATGTTCATTTGCATGGTCTAAGTAATAGTGATATTGATTTAAGGTTTCTTTCAAACAACTCGCAATATGGAGATAAGGTGGGGATAAAGGCTATCGCACGTATTTTCACTCACTTTATGAGTTATCGCGTTCATACCCATGGAGGCGTTATAAGCGTGTATTTTTGTGAAAATGGAGTACACTTAAGCAGTTTTGGGCTTCTCTAGCTGAAAAAAGCAATATTTTCCTGTATTGTGTTCGTATTAATGTGTAAAACTGTCTTGGTATTCCAGAGTACTTATTACTAATAAAGGCATCCTTTCAAAGAAATTATGCACAGAAATGACTATTATTTTCGTTTGAGAGCCTTAAAGCTTTTTTATTTGCGAGTTGTTTCAAATTTTCAGGTTGTAAATTGACTACAGGCAATGGTTGTCATCATAGCAGTTAATCTATGAGAATCAGGCAATTGAAAGAGAATAAGCCCATGGACATGTTAGATGTACGTTCTGAGGAGATCAACTATTTTTATTTTCATCCGCAGTGATTAAAATCTTCCGTAACACATCGAAGAAATTATACAATGAATGAGACAAGCTATTGAATTTCGTGGTGATTATGTCCATTTTGACGAAGTTCCTGGTTAAAATTGCTCAGCCGAAGATGTGTTATCAGTTGAATTTACATTGTCACATGGAATTTCGGAAGACGTAACTGCTCAGTGCATTACATGGCATCAACTTATCTTAATATCAATGTGAACTTGAACAGGAATAATCTTATGGACGGTCCTTCTGAAATGTAACAGTGTTTGTAGTTAGTACTGCTTTTCTGTCGAATAGCAACCGCATCCTACCACTAGTACACCTGTTATGCAAGTTATACCAGTCCTAGTATTCATTCATTTTCATATCACTAAGATATTCTGAGCTCCTTTATTAATTACCTGTGGCTACTAAGGATACGAGAGCTGCACTTATGAGTCTTCTTTTAAGCCATTTATTGTTCAGCAGGTTATAACGTATATACATTTCCTATCTATGTAGGACACACCAGTTGTACAGGCATGGATAAGTATTATTTAAATTACATGAATTTGATTTATAGTGAAATTACATGGTTGCTGTCCTCTCTGACATCAGTTAGTGAGTACATTCTGATAGTTAGTCGTTCAATGGAGCACATAAAGAAATATAGTCTTCGCATTAACAAAAAAAACCCAAGTATGTGTCGGATAAATTACAAATATTTGGGAAAAAAATAAAGCTTGAAGTAAATTCCTCCATATAACTTTGATGTGTGCGGCATCGTATCTTGTTCTTGTTTTATGTTCGAATTGGGTATTAATTTAAAAAAGTGATTTATTTTTATGATTTTGACATCATTCTTATTGCAACTGAATGCAGATTAATATTGGTCATTGTCAAGCAGATTTGTTTTACTGCACTCAAGTCACCCATAGCCCACCATTTGTCACTGCATGGTTGCTCCGTACGAGTAAGTTGATAAACACGTAGAAAGCTATATAAAAACCATTTTAGATCGTTGACAGTGCTTGTATAAGATGCTGTACAGCGTCTTGTTGTGGTGACAGTGGATTTCATCAGGGATACTGAGCCATTACTAGCCAAACCTTGAGGGATAATATGTGAGTAAGTGACTTCAATTGTTTCTCAGCTTCAGACGGAATGTAGATCAATGCAACTTGTACTACAAAGCAAATACAACAGAAATGTACCAGAGGGCAGAGAAAAAGTATATGGAGTGGAACATATGTGTTTATATTCGTTGTACATTGTAATTTGATGAACAAATATTTATTTCTACTAAGTCTTTTTATGCATCTATGCTACTTGTTTATTTATAGTCTTTAGAGAAGTAAAGGTAATTAAGCGCGTTTAGGTACTGTAGTAGACTAATAGTTGATTCGTTCTAGGAATAAATAGTTTATTTATATAATCAGTAGAGTGAAATAGTGTGTACAGAGAGCGTTTGAAACTTATAACAGTATTGCAGTTCCTGACTTCTAGGGGCAGATTTTTCCATATTTTAGAATACATGGCTGTGAAGAAGTCTTCGCGGAGTGTTGACTTAAAGGCTTTTATTGTCACTGTGCAAGTTTGGTTACGCAGATCGTAAGAGCCTTCTTGAGCGAATTGTATGTCCTTATTGTCTGAGAATGATATTTTGTGTAGGACCTTATAGAAGAATACTAGGTTTATAATTAGTCGTCTGGTCCACAGTGGGTCAAGTTGTAGAATCATGCACCGTGAAATGTAGTCTTTCTTACATTCGTAGCCTAGTAGTTTTGAGGTAAAATAACGTTGGATGCTTTCTATTCTTAGCTTTCCACGTGTGTGAGTGCTGCTAATAATAAATGGACAGTATTCTAGTAGTGGCCTCACACAGGTTTTGTACAGAATGAGCTTTGCTTCATTGTCGTGAAAGTTCCTTAGTATTCATCCTAAAAGCATCCTCGACTTTTGAGTCTGTGATGCCACTTGCTCAGAGAATGTTAGGTTACTCGAGTACCTCAGACCTAGGTCAACGACACTTTGGAGTTTGGTTATGTTAGCCGATTGAAGCGTTAATTTCATGTCGATTGAGGGTGCACCGAAGCAGATCCAGCCACATTTTTTAAGGTTAAATTGGAGGTTCCATAAAGACGACCAAGCAGTCACTTTATCTAGTTCTTTTTGTACAACATTCTGGAAGTACCCTAGGTCATCAGATTGGAGTGTATAAGCTACTTTTAGGTCATCTGCAAAGATGAATGGTTTCCCATGAGAGAAGCGAGCGCATGTGTCGTTAATATATAGGGTAATTAGAAGGGGTCCAATGACACTACCTTGTACTACACCAGAGATGATTGGGCTAGGTTTAGAAGTTATAGATCCGAGTTTAACTGTTTGGGACCTATTGTTAAGGAATGATTTAAGCCATCCTAATAGTGGGCCACGTATTCCTAAGGAGTTCAGCTATGTATTAGCAGTAAACGGTCGACATGGTCAAATGCCTTAGAAATGTCAAAGTAGATGACAAGTACCAGTTGTCGTTTGTCACGACTGCTGGTCACAAAGTTAAAGAAGTCTAAGTGGCATGTTAAACAAGATCTGGATTTCAGGAATCCATGTTGGTTCGGACTTATAATGTTGCAACTAAGCATATGCTTCATTAGGTTGTCTTTAACTGGTCTCTCCATAATTCTAGATGCTATAGGTGTGATATTAATTGGCCCGTAGTTACTGACGTCTGTTTTCGAGCCAGATTTGTGTTTAGGCGTAATAAACGTTGTTTTCCACACATCAGGGTAAGTTTGAGTTTCTAGGGACATTGCGAATATTTTAAGCAGTAGTAAGGGAACGTCAGGGCCACCATATTTATAAAAATAGGATGGTATGCCGTCAGTACCGAAACCTTTTGAGCATTTCAGGGTTCTTATAGTTTGCTTAATGTTAGCATAGTTAAATTCAACAGTACTAATTAAGTTTGGTGTGTGTGGAGATGGAGTTTGTGCCACATTAGTAGCAGGGTGTATATTGAGTAACTGGACTGTGGGCTTAAGGTAGTTACCTGCAAAAGTTGAGTTAAATAATTCACACATGTCTGCAGAATTAGTGTATAGCCTACCTTTGTCTATGAGGAGGGAAATGCTGTGATTTTTGCGATTCATTCGCTTCTCTAAGATTTCCGTGAGTGCATACACTCTAGCAGGACTGGCTACTGCTATGCGTTCTTCGTTTCTCATACGGAGATTTCGAGCTTGTGAGATGGAACTAAGGGTGTCAAGTATTAAACCTAGTGTGCCAAAGTCGTGGTGTTTGAAGTAACTTGTTGAGAGTTTCTTCAGTTTCATACGATCCTTTGGTTTTATGAATGACTTCCTGTGTGGGGAAAGCTCAAGTGTTTGGAGTGGAATGACAGCATCTAAGCATGTGTTCGAGTTATGACAGAAGACGCTCAGAGCTCTCGAGAGGTCATCAGTAGTGAAGTATTCGCTCCATTCGGAGGATCTTAGCACTGATTTTACTAGAGTCCAGTTTGCCTTACTATAGTTCCTATATAGTACTTGTTGTGAAGTGGAGGTATGAGCTGCATTGCTATTCAGTGGAAGTGGCAGAGCACACATCACTGTTTTGTGGTCACTACCTGAAAACTTAGAACCCACTAAGATTGAGATGGGGCTTATATCTTGACAGAATATTAAGTCTAGTACATTGTCACCTCTTGTAGGGATAGTGACAGTTTGTTTCCAGCCGAAAATGTCCAGTGTCCCTAAGAGCTTGTCGTATTTAGTTGGCTCTTTTAATAAGTCCCAGTTGATTTCGGGTAGGTTGAAGTCTCCACATATGATCTTATGCTCGTATGGAAGAGCGGATACTTGCTCCACTACATTTATAAGTTGTGTCTCGTAATCACTAAAGGTGCCAGGTGCTCTATAGATACATCCTATTAGTAGTGTAGCACTTTTGAAGTGTACATTGACCCATAGAGTGTCGTGCATGTCATTGAGTTTCCTTTTTTCTAGCTGTAGTACATTGTGTTCAGGAAGTACATTAGGCAGTCCCCTCCCTTATATATATGGTGGTGTTCAGGTTACAATGCTTGAGTATATGTAGTTGCTGCATGCTGTTTTGCGTGAAGGGACAGTTGATGAAAATTAAGACAAAATCAGGCGTCCTATAAAATCACTAGGAATACTTAGTCAAGGTGAATACTCTGAAAAGATTGAAACTGTTACTCTAGTTTCCATAATTGCTATCTTTTAGATGACGTCTGGTTCAAGGGGGAACTGGATCAAGTTTTTAATATCGTGTTTGATGAACTGGTGTCCTCCAATTAGGCCTCCTTGTGTTTGCTTGTCATTTTTGAGGCAAAGGCTCCTGGTCCTCGATAGATTTTTGCTTAATTCATCCCACCACTTGACTATTACAGCTTTGGTTGACTTCAGAAGGCGTACTGCCGGGGTTAATTATGTTTGGTTTGTAGAATGTGGTGTGTTAAGACCGTGTTTCTATTGTGAATGGAGTGGATCGTTTCACTCGTTAGTCGTCCGACGTCGTCATATATGAAGACAGTAATAGCAAATATATTTAGTGTAGGTTATGTAGCAATAAGTATAAAAAGAAAGGATTAAAACGTGAAAACAGACACCTACTCTGATTTGAAACTGATATTACTATTGAGTCATGGTTACCCACAATCTCTCATCTCCTCACAAGATTAACTCCATGTCAACCTTTGTCAATGTCCAGGTCTAACTACCCTGGACTTAATGCTGTTCTTAGACGACTTTCAGAAACTATTGTCAATAACCAACGCGAAAAACCAGAACACAGATTTGTGATTCAAGAATCCTATATTCCTGAGCCAATACAGAACCAACCACAAGGTTATTGTACACAAAGTCTAAGGATAAATGTTATAACAATCAACCACAATAATACTTCTAATAGTTTTTCTCTGTCTTCTAACAAACAGCGAACGATAGAACGATGACTGCAGTATCGATGACACCCACCAAAATATGGAGTTGGTTTTGAGCAAACAGCCATGAATTGATCGTTCATTCTTCAGCTACTTTGACACCCTTGCACTGACGACCCACTCGTCACTTCCCACTTAGCCTCTACTCAACGGCCTGGCCTGCGACATCTCAGCAATGCATGCCCGATCCATCTCCTTTTCTACTACATATTTTTTGAGTAATCAAACCTTGGTTGGTTTGTTCCCACAGTATCTTGTTACTGATTCTCTCTGGCCTGCCATTTGATCTTCATAATGAAGCGAAGGCGGGAGCTGATGAAAGCCTGCAACCTGTTGGAAATCCTCTTCTTGACATACATGTATATTTATTCCTGTTTATGCAGGAACATACCAATTGTACAGGCATGGATAAGTTATTATATAAATTACAGTTTGTTTGTTCAATCTAACATTAGAGTCAGTCAGAAAAGTCTGCAAAATAGTCTGTCTGTGTAACACATAAAGAGATATAGAAATATTGTCTTCGCATTAACAAAAAACCCAGACTTCAGATGAATGTAATATAAATATCTGGGAAAAATAAAGCTTGAAGTCAATTCCCCTATACAACTTTGTTGTGAGAAGCATCCTTGAGATAAAGTTTATTGATGTATTATTTTGAGTCAATAATGTATTTATTCCATTTTTTCAGCAGTCTAATCGTAGTTTTATAATAGGAAAGAAATTTGATCTTTGATACGAAAATTAGATAAGTTCATGTTAGATTGTTTTACTGCATCAAATGGGGCCGAGGTCGATTCTAGAATTATCCATTTGCGCCATTTGCGTCAGCATGGCAGACTGTACATGTAAGTTGAGTAATACATTGAAAACTACTTGAAAACCAGTTGTTTCTCTATATCAGATCAAGAATACTCATTGTACAGAATGTTAGCCAGCGTTTTCAAGTGGTTGCATCGTATCTTTCATGGAATTTGAGTTTGAATTTACTTAAATGGTCATTTCAGTTTAGATGTTGGGTTGTTCGACCTCGACCAGGAGGTATATAGAAGATTACGCTCAGCAGGGAGATAAAGTATGTAAATAAGGAAAGAACATTATTATTTTATGTACATATAAATGTTTATAAATGTATATCATTGTATAGTAAACACTACCCATAATCTAGTTGTTTTTCATGTAATTTTGCGAAGTCATAGAGTTTATTTAGTGTCGTAATATTTAATAAAAAGTCTAGGCGTTATAGTGTTCTAATAGCTCATGCGTTTTGGAAATAAGTGGTGCGGTGTGATTGGCATAGTCATTTGGATGAAGCAGTTTATATAGCAAGCATTTGAAAGTTAGAGTGACAGGTCATTATTTCTAGGGGTAAACTGTTCCAGATCTTAGAGTACATGACTATGAAGAAGTTTGTACGGAGTGCTGTCTTACAGTTTTTCCTAGATACTGTGCATGTTTGTTTACGAAGGTTGTAAGAGCCTTCCGGTGAGAACTGTATCTCCTTGCTGTCTGAGAATGATATTCTATGCAATATTTTAAAGAAGAATGTTAGGTTAATGCTCAGTCGTCTCATCCAGAGTGGGTCGATACCTAGGGTTATACACCTTGATGTGTAGTCCTTTTCGCAGTCAAATCCTAGTGGTTTAGACGTGAAGTATCGTTGGACACTTTCTATTTTAAGCTTGTCACTTACGCGAGTGCTGCTGAGAATAAATGGACAATATTCAAGTAGTGGTCTGACACAAGTTTTATATAATAATAGCTTCGCCTCGTAGTTGTGGAAATTCCTGAGTATGCATCCTAGGAGCATCCTCGATTTACGCGTGTGTGTCGCCACTTGCTTAGAAAATGTCAAGTCACTAGAGTACCTGAGTCCTAGGTCAACAACACTTTGGAGTTTAGGCAAGTCGATAGATTCAAGTACCAGTTTAATATTTATTGAGGGTGCACCGAAACAGATCCAACCACATTTTTTAAGGTTGAATTTTAGGTTCCATGTGGAGGACCATGCGGTTACTCGATCTAGTTCTTCCTGAACAGCTTTCTGAAAGTACCCTAAGTCATCACAGTGGAACGTGTAAGCTACTTTAAGATCATCTGCAAAGATGAATGGTTTGCCAAGTGAGAAACAGCTGCATATGTCGTTGACATATAAAGTGAATAGAAGGGGGCCTAAGACGCTACCTTGAACTACTCCAGAAGTGACTGAACTAGGTTTAGAGTTTACAGAACCCAGTCTAACTACATGGGACCTATTGTTAAGGAATGATTCAATCCATCCTAATTATGGGTTACTTATTCCTAAGGAGTTTAGCTTATTCATTAGAAGCAAATGGTCAACGCGGTCAAACGCTTTGGATATGTCGAAGTAGATGACTAGTACTAGTTGTTGTTTGTCTCGGCTGCTAGTTATATAGTTAAAGAAGTCAAGGTGACATGTCATGCATGATCTGGATTTTAGGAATCCATGTTGGTTTGGACTTAGAATATTGCAGCTGAGCATATGTTTGAGGATATCATCTTTAACTATTCCTTCAATGATTCTAGATACTATGGGTGTAATATTGATTGGCCTATAGTTGTTGACTTCAGTTTTTGATCCGGATTTGTGTTTAGGTACTATAAATGTCGTTTTCCATTTATCTGGATAGGTTTGGCTTTCTAGGGACATTGTAAAGATCTTAAGTAATAAAACGGAAATGTCAGAACCACCGTGTTTATAAAGATACGATGGTATGCCGTCAAAACCGGCACTACTAGAGCTTTTAAGAGTATTAATGGCTTGGTTAATATTAGAATAAGTGAAATGAACTGTAGTGATTTGTTTCAGCGTTGAAGATGAAGGGAGTTCTATTGTAGATTGTAAACCGAGAAGTGGACTTGTAGGCTTAAGGTAGTTAGCTGCAAACGTCTCATTAAACAGTTCACACATGTCTGCATGGTTGCTGTATAGTTCGCCCTTGTTAATAAGGAGAGAAATTTTATGGCTTTGGCGATTCATTCGTTTCTTTAGTATTTCTGTGAGATCACCTACTCTGGTGGTTCTGGCTAGTGCGGTGCATTCTTCATTTCTCATACGCGAGTTATGAGCTTGCGAGATGGAGCTAAGAGTACTAAGTATTGACCCTAGTGTACTAAAGTCGTGTCGCCTGAAGTAACTTGTTGACAGTCTTTTCAGTTTCCTACGATCCTTTGGCTTTATGAATGTCTTTCTATGTGGGGAAAACTTTAGTGTTTGAAATGGGATGACAGCATCTAAGCATGTGTTGGAGTTATAGTAAAATATGTCTAGAGCTTTCGAGAGGCTATCAGTATAGAAGTACTCACTCCATTCTGAGGATCTTAGCATTGATTCTACTAGAGTCCAGTCTGCCTTACTGTAGTTCCTGTAAGTTATTTGTTGTGAGGTAGGGGTATGGGTTGCATTGCTACTTGACGGAAGTGGCAGTGCACACAGCACTGTTTTGTGGTCACTACCTGAAAACTCAGAACCTACTAGGGTAGAAAGGGGACTTACATTGTGGCAGAAGATTAAGTCTAGTACGTTATTACCTCTTGTAGGGGTTGTGACAGTCTGTTTCCAGCCAAGTATATCCAGTGTGCCTAAGAACTTATCAAATTTAGTTGGACCTGTGGGTATATCCCAGTTGATTTCTGGTAAGTTAAAGTCTCCACATATGATCTTGTGATCATAGTGTAGGGAGGATAATTGTTCTAGAGTATTAATAAGTTGGGTCTCGTAATTACTAAAGGTGCCAGGTGCTCTGTAGATGCATCCAATTAATACTATTGCGTTATTTAAGTGTAAGTTAACCCATAAAGTCTCAGGCATGTTAAGTGTACTACTTTCTAGCTGTGATACAGTAAGTGCATTCAGAAAGTACATGAGGCAACCCCCTCCCTTACCACCTTCCCTGTCACACCGAAAGTGTGTATAGTTATCTAAGCTTATCTCATCATGCAGTATGTTCGAATTACACCAGGATTCAGTGATGACAATTATAGGGGGTTTGTATATTACTGTGAGTGCTCTGAGCATCGGTAGTTTATTTAGAACAGATCTAGCATTTATGAGGATCAGGTAAAGATGAGATTTGAAATAGCATTTGAAGTACTTAAGTTCGTTAATCAGCCCCGAATGTGGTTCAGCACCCAGCAGTACTGTTTGACATGATGACCCTATGTTAAGAGGAGTTTCAGCATCATGCTCACCTATGTCTATCGAGTTAGTGTGTGCTGTTTTCGGTGAAGAATTAAGCGTTGGAGTACTGGATGTGCTATAGGCTAAGGCATTTTTATTTTTAGTTAAGCCAGAAATGTGAGTAGGGATCTTTATCTGACCTAAACTTGTGCATGTATCAAGTGTGCTTAATGGATGCGGGTGCACTAGACTGTTCCTGTATTCATGCAAAATGGGAGCCAGCACTAGCGGTTTAGGAGTGTTAACATCCCTACCAGCTGTTTTTTCAACGCTGACAGGGACGCAGGGGATAAAAAATGATTTGGACCTGGTGAAGACCATGGTTTATTATTCCACCTATTGTTAGGTACTAGTTGTGTCCTTGTATGGGTTTCGTGTGTACTGCTTTGTGGGTTAGTTCTCAGCAGACTTGTACCATATATCCGATCAAAATTCATTTGCGTGCCATACTGTGAATGCCCTGAGTTTTTGGTGGTCGAGTTCTGACTATTGCCACTTGTACTCTTGAGGGTAGCATTGTTTTGGCGTTGGTTATCAGTGTGGGCCATGGTGCTATTTCGCACGTTTTGGGTGCCAATACTATTGACCGTGGGGATTGTGGGCTTACTTATACTGCCATTGTTGTTGTTGGCATGATTTGGGGTCATATTCTTTTTTTTCCAATGGACTTATGGCTAGGAGAGGGCAGGGTCGACTGTCGTTGGATTTTGACTTTTTCCGGGATTATTTAGTGACATGTCTATATATACGGTGATAGGGGGTATAGTTTTATTGGCTATTTGATTACAATTTAGTGGCCTTTTGGTTGGTGTCGCTCTCTGAGAAGATAATTCTGTGTGGTTTGAGAGGGGTGGTGCGGTGGATTCTACGGTATCTCTCAAAGGGTTGGGTATAATTGCTGCTTGCAATGTCCTGTTGTTTATTCCACAATTAGACTCAGTGTGATAATTATATACGCGCCTTTCTATGACGGTCTTGTCCACCGCAACCTTTATTAGTCTGTAATTTCTGGCTTGCGATTGGGTGTGTTGGGAGTGGATGAATTTTCTGGCCTCAGCCGGTGTTTCGAACTGAAAACGAATAGGACAACACTTTTCATATTGACTCTTCTTCAGCCTGTAGCACTTAGTCTCGGAGTTGGGCATTTTCGCCTCACTAAGTAAGATGCGCTGTACCTTTTTTAGTGCCTCATTGTCCGGAACGTTGTAGACAATAGCATTTAGTTTAGCATCGAGTCGTTTTGTTACTTCTGTAGTAACAAAGTTAATTAGGTTATCCACCTTAGATACCGATTCCGTGTCAAGTTTGTTAAGGTCTACAGTTCTCATGAGGATAGTTAAAGGTGTCAGTTCACAGACCTGCGATCTGATATCGCTGATCTGATCTGATAATTTGGATATTTTGGTATTGGTTTCAGAAATTCTAGGATTTACTGACTTGTTTTTTATTTCCCTTAACTCGGCCTTAAGTTCTCCTATAGACAACTTTAGGAGTTCTATTTCAGAAGATAGTTCTGAAACAGAGCTTGAAGGCTGGAGCTTTTCGATAAGTACATAAGGTGAAGGGAGGGTTTCTGTGTGAGCAGAGGGTACTGAATTTTTGGGAGTAGTGCTAATACTAGCTGTCAGTATAGTTTTATCCTCAGTTTCAGCTCGACGCTTACGACATACAAGTGGGTTATGTGGCTCACTATAACCATTTGTAGGGAGTGTGTTGCTTGATGTAGCAATCAGCGACTTAAAATTAATCATCAGATTTACAGGGGATTGAGTTCGTTGCTTTTTATTTTGGCTAACCAAAACTATTTGATATGAGAGTTATTAGTTATAGGTATAGAGGTAGTAGAGTACTTGTGCAAGTATTACAACAAGATAAATTTTATGTAACGAATCACGCAAAAATGTAACGCAAACGTTGGACGTACCGCGTTATAATTCCATGCAGTGCTGGCTTCCGAGCCATATAGAAGAACTGACTGACCTCACACTTGTGTTGAAAATCCCAATTTGTTGTTTATGCTGAGTTAGCGCAGAAGACTTCCGAACTGGTTTCCGGTTGGTGAAGGCGTATCTTGCCTTTCCGACTCTGGCTGCCAGGCTTTGACATATCCATCCATTCCGACTGCTTGTGGTTGAAACAATGCTTCCTGGGCAGATAAGTGAAGGAGGTAACCTCTGTCAAATCCCTCCTGCTGATGGGGATTGGTGCCGGTTGTTATTGTTGTTGCGGTTCGGTGGTTATCTTCAGCACCTCCGTCTTCTGTATTTTCACCTGATGTCCTGTCTTCACAGCCTGTTTCTTCGGCTAGTTTGTTGATTTTCGCCTGCAAGTCTTCGAGTTTGTGGGACAATAAATATATATCATCTGGGAAATCCAGATCTCCTAGAGTCCTATTATCTTTGGTCCAGCGTGCTGCTGTCTCCTCGCTCTCCACATTCGGATGCAAAATGTATCCCACCACAATTAAGAAGGCAATAGGTGATAATAAGTGGCCCTGTCGTACTCCTTTTCGCACTTCGAACGACTCGCTGAGTTTCCCAGTTCTGGATCACCTGACATGTGGCATTGTAATATAGCCAGGTGTTGGATGAGGTTGATAAAGACTTGGGTCGTGCGCACTACGGTGTTAAAGCAGATTCCTAATTACATCTGGATCAACGCTGCACTGTCGAAGGCATCTTCGAAGTCGACAAATTTGAGGTAGAGCGGGGTTTGACTGCCATTCTGTGCATTTTCTGTGATGACGATGCGTAGAGTTGCAATTAGATCAGCATTTGATTTGCCTTTCCTGAATCCATCTTGTTTCGGCGAGCATCTTTTATTCTCTCCTGGATGACAGCTTAGTATTTTACATGTCGTGGACAACAGTACGATTCCACTCCAGTTCTCGAAGAGGTCTAAGCGGCAAATCTTTGGCAGCTTGACGAGATAGTCTGTCTTCTAGTCAGTAGGCAACCTCTCTCCCTTCCATAACTTCGATTATAATGGCGTGAGAAAATCTTCCACAGTTTCTGGGTCCATTTTCAGTGCTTCAAGACGGAATTCCATCTTGCACTGCTGGCTTTCCAGACTTCAGTAGCTTGATCGCATTCAGAATTCCCGCTATCGCTGAAGGATTGGTGCTCACTGGCAGCTAGTACGCTGCGTGCTGCTGGTGGTGGTGTATTTCTTGGCAGGTGATGGTCGTCTTAAGAGTCCTTTGAAGTGATCAGCTCAATGTTTTATGTGTTAATCCTCCTTGGTAATCTCGTTCCTTTGAACATCTTTTATTGGTTTCATCATCCGAATTTATATCTTACAGGATATAGACTTGGTCATTTGATATAATGTCCTGAGGTTTCTTTTACCTGCGGCCTGCCAGTTCTGTCTCACTTGCTAGTGTGGTAGAATTGTCTTTTATCTTTTCCAGCAATCTCCTTCACTTCTTTATTCAGTGAAGTGTAAACTGAACTCAGCTTCTTCTTCCGTCGCCCATTTTTGCTTTGAATCATCTTCTCTTTCACCATCCTCTTCTCCTCTCCTCTATTAGCTTCCAGGTCGTTGTTCGTTGAGAGCCATTTTTGTCGTGCCTCTTCTTTCTCCATAGAAGAGTTGCACACCTTTCCTTGAACATTACATTCAGAAAGTTAGTTACAGTGTTCTTTTACACAGGCTTTCTCAGTAATGCCACTTAGCGTTTCCGACTTTGATGTGATTTCTGCAATGAAGGTATCCCTTGTAGTTTTGTCCTTTACTTACTGAGTGTTGAACTTGAATTGCGGCCTGTCTCCAGTTATTCTGAAGGATCTCAGCTTCACCTTGAAGGCTTCTTGGACTAGATGATGGTCTGAGCCCACATCTGCCCTCCTTCTCGACTTAGTGTACGGTAGACTATCTACGTCTCCTCTTCCTTGAGGTTGAGATGAAATCTGTTTGGGTGGTGGTGTGTCTGTCAGGCGAAATCCATGTTATTTTGTATGTACCTTTGTTTTTGTACACACTGACTGCGATTACCAAACTACTGTAAAGCGAATATTCTTCCGTACTCATTCATTTTTCTGAGCCAGAGCCCCTCCACTCATGATGAGTTCCCTTCCTGTGTTTTCTGCTCCGAGTTCAGCTGGCATTCATACCGCCCAATAGGATTTTGATGTCACATTTGGGATGCTGCCCATAAATGTTTGTAGTTGTCTGTAAAAATCGTCCTTCTTCTCTTGTTTCGCGTTGTTTGTAGCATTGTGCGTAACATTGAATAATTGTAACCTTCCTTCCTTCTGAGTTGAATCTTGTTGTCATGGTCGTGGATGAGGTAATTTGTTCCCACTGCATTAGAGCTTTGACTGTCACTGGCGGCAACATTATGGCCACTCACTTCCCCAGTGTGCTCATGGTTGTCGTCTGGGTGACCGGACTATTCTTAAGGTTGTATACGACATACGTGAGGCCACTCCTTGAGGTGCATAATATCATTGCTCCTCCGCTATTCAAAAGGGATGCTAACATTCTAGAAAGTGTCCAGAGACAAGCGACAAAATGGGTGATCGGCCTCCGCAACAAATCATATGAGGAAAGACTGAAGAAATTAAGTCTTTTCACACTTAGTTACCGTAGTTACAGGGGAGAGCTCATCACCGTCTATGAGATCTTAAATGACCAGGCCCACCCTAATAAGAGCATCCTGCCATTAAGTGATTATAGGCTTCCAAGAGGTAACCCGCTAAGGATAGCACACCAGAGACCAAAGACTCGAGTGCGTTCACACTTCTTTTCACTTCGAGTTTGCCGTCTCTGGAACTCTTTACCGGCGGCCGTAACTACAGCGCCATCTGTGGAGACTTTTAAGCGGAGGCTGGACAATCACGCAGAAATGCATGGTTTGTGTCTCAATGGCTTATCCTCTTAAAATTTGAAACCACACTGTCAATGGATGAGCATACAAGCTAAATCCCCACGACCCATTCTGTCTTTTCTCACTGTACCGACTAATCTGTCTTTTCCTTAGGTCACCTTTATTATTTCACTTATCTCAATCTATATTATCTACACTACAACCTATTATTATTGTTATTACTATTCTACTTTTATGACTACACCGAATGACCAACGGATGTTAGGTAAAACTCCATTCACGGCAGCAACTCAGTCCTAACATACTGCACACTACAAACCAATCCTTGCAACACTCCTCTTGGAGTCTACCAGAGCTAAAGCAGTCGAGTGGCGGGATTTACTACGCATAAGTTCACCGAAGATCTGGAACCTCTACCTTACAATCAAGAAGCGAGCTCAAAGAAATCACTGGTTTATACTAGTTCGTAATCAAGATATTAGATATTGGATATTGCAAAGGTATTTGATGTATTGGATATTGAATTGCTACTGAACAATGTAGTAACTAAACTCCATGGCAATCACAGCGCCACTGATTTGAAGTTTCTGGTGGGGATGAGAGAGAGCATCTATAATCTAATATCTTTCGAACAACCCCCAAAATCTGCACAACCAAGGTATATCAATTTAAAATTTCGAAAGAAAGTATGTCAGATACAAATCATGTAGTCAAAGAGACGTCATTTCCTTGTTCAATGTAAAGAAGTATCCCACTAGAACAATGGGTGTTCCAAAAGTTCCTCCACCAGATCCAGAGCATTACCTAAAGATGAGACATTCAGCTTCCGATGTGTGCCAAAAGCAAAATTCAGATGCATTACCGGAGAAAAGTAACTAAATGTATATTAAAGCAATGATAAACTTCAGAAAGCTTCTACGACTGCTGTCTTCAAAATAAAAAGGAACCTTTGCCAGCAGTGAAGCCTACAGAAGTAAATTCGTTTTCTTGCAAGGACTTTATAAAATGTAATATGAAAAATGTCGACAACGCCGTACCACCAAAGCCAAGAGCATTTTTAGTTGATACAAGAACAGGACACAAGTTTGATGTAAAGTATTCTGGCCTCCAACCATTTTACGTGAAGCGTAAGGTAATTTTAATCACATAGCTAATTTTTTATGGGCAGAATTATGGTGAACTACCTAAATATCTTACTGAACGTGAGAAGGCTGCTTCTGAAGCCCAGAAAGACTATGAGGAGTATTTGAGACAGCTAAAAGAGAAAAATTCTTTGCAGAAAATCTCAGCAGATGAGAAACAAGTAATTAATAGTAGTAATGCTATGAAGACTTCACATCAATTTAGGCTTTACTGGACCGCTTGAAAAGTAAATGGCAACAAAGGTACAAGCAATACCAATCCTTATCTGTCATGATTGACACTCCACCAAAAATGCACCATAAGCTGTGGTTAGAAAAGGAGATGGAAGATATAGAAAAGGACATAAAGCTCCTGGAGGGATACGACTATATTTATGTTGCTAAGCGAGGAATCAACTAAGTTTTTTGGTGTATCTGAACAAAAAAAATAATATCTAAAGAATCTGTGCATAAAAACATAGAAGTTTATATGAAATTGTATCCTTGATATATATATATATATATATATATATAACATATGTCAAGTCCTCGTGGTATATTTCTTCACAATAAATTTTTTACACCTTGAGGAATGTGTTTTCAGATACAGTTAGACGGCAGCAGTGCTCAGTTCGGTAATTAAATTTGTACCGAGTGACTTAATTGCACTCAAATCCTCTATTTCTTTTGTAGATGTGTGTACTCTAATAACCATCATGTTTATGTAATTGGAAATTAAAAATTCTTTATGAATTAATGTTTTTAATCTAACAGATTTTGGTTTTAATTTTGTCAGCAAGACTTGTGTACTTAGATCATTTTTAGTTAATTTAATTTTTTCTGGACAAAAATGTGTTTTTTAGATTAAGATGATACAGTTGTGAATATGTTTATATGGTAATTTTTGTCTTTATTCCGTTATACATGCGAAATCTGAATAAGTTACATCATACTACGCTTCGCTGTATACGAAGAAATATTTCACTAAATAATGTAGGAATAAAAAAACATGGGCACATTGGTGGCTATAAGTCTCACAAGACGACATTGACACAAATGTCACTTCATTTCTGGATGTCGAAATGTAAAAGAAGAACTAGTTAGGAAGGCAAATGTTTTTCAGAATCTAGAAACATACAGGTCTAAAGAAAGGCAAGTCAATGTACGTCTTAACACATTTTCCAATTTCTGACCACACTATGAAAAGATAATTGGAGTAAGCACAAATCACTTAACAATGAAACTGTCCTACTCAAGCAGCACCACCTTATAAAAATCAGGTCAAAAGCCAGTTGTCTCCTCTTTAAGTGGCATTTTTTGTCGTTCCCACAGACAATTTTTTCTTATATAGATTCTGAATTCAGTAAATTTTCGAGAAGGAAATAGTTTGGTGCGGTATTTTCACTAGCAGGCTGATTTAATGCTAAAAACTTCATTATTCAGCACAGTAAATGCAGTCTGATTATCCCCTCAAACTGATTTTTACTCGGAGCTACTTAGTGCTACACAATTACTTGGAGGAGAAAAATTTCTTCCTTTGACTTTAATCTAGTTCTACACTAATATATATGGTATCGTTCGAATAACTAACCAGTGCATATTCAGAATAGAGATATTTCAGTGCTAGTGAATCACCTAAATTGATTAGTCAAAAGAATGATCTTTGATGGAGATGTAAGTAAATAAAAATATCCTATCCTAAATGTATCAGAAAATCATAAATGGCAGTGTGTTATATATCCTAGATATCTCACTGAAAGTAAGACAATATTAAAAATAAGTGTATACTCCACATAAAGAGGTTGCGTACTGAGTTCAAATTTGGACGCTTTTCATTAACATTATGAAAGTCACAGAAGTAGACAGAAGCTTGAGTAGAAGTCATGAGAATGGAAGGTAAAACTCTGATATATAAATGTTTATATTCATGCGTGTTTACACTTAAGACCAATAAATAACAGGTTACATGTATAGTAGATGTGTAAGGCTACAAATGTAAACAGCAAGACGAAGTCTTTTGACAAAACAGAATGAGGAACACATACATATGAACTTTGAGTTTATAGCTCAAAATTTTTCAGTTTCCAAAAAGTTGGAGTGTTTGCAGAGTTCACATCTGTTCCTCCTGAATACTGGCCTCAGATGTTTACTCTGAGTTGCTTTCAACCCTACAGTATTTAGAATAATGTGTCTCATTATTTTGGGAAGTTGGAAGAAGTATGGAAAGTTACAATTTTTGATTTCAACGGCACTATTTCTCCGTAGTCTTCTAGTGTTTCGAAAAACAGTAGCAAAAACTATTGCATTTTCGTTCAAGGTTCTACGTTTTCATCTATTTACATCTCTGTCCATCTAATAGCCCAGTGTTGTTCCCAAATTCTTCACCTTCTGCTCTCACTGGACACTATCTTGTGATAGGAAACAACTTATGTGTTCTGATATGATGTTTATTTAGTGATATGAAACCAGATATTTCGGTAGCATGGACGATAGCAAAAAATAATTGACTTGTCCACAGTTTGAATACCAGATGAAGAGGAGAGTAAACAATGCGAAAAGTTGTTGCATGATGAAACACCGATTAAGAAAATGCGGAAGGATATTAACCACCACTCGTATTCATTTTCACGGAGATTCAACTGATACAGATGCTATAATATGTCGTGTTGAATATACGGCGATTTATTTCCACGAAAACTAATCATTTTTGGGAAAAAAGTTTTCCATGCAGCTGATAAATCTTAGGAGATGACTGCTGTAATATTCTGGGATCAAACAAACATTTTAAAAACCGATAAGGAATAGGAATTAGGCAATTTAATCAAAGTCTTGGGACTCTCAAATTTATGATAATAGGAAAGATGCATAAATCGAGAGCAAAAAAACGTTACACTATATCCTAATTCTTTATATATATAAATAAATAAGTGAGACACAAAACATACTTCAGTTGACACTTTCACACTTTTACAATTAAAGTGGCAACGATCAGCTGAGAGTTATATCATAATAAAGCCATCAGCATGACTTAGCCTTGAAAGTTCATTTTGATGTAAGTCTTGTCAAAATTTGTCATCTATCTCCAACAATCAGTTGGAAAACGCTTAAGTCATAATACAGGGTGCTGACACTCTCTGTTCACTTCTCTGCTCCTTACCACCCGCCACCACAACTCATGCACTAGTACAGTTCACAGTGCACTGCATATCAGAAATATTCAAAACCTATCAAAAGACGTAAATGAATCGTGTTGGAGGACGCAATTTTAGACGATAAGACATGAAATGGCAGCCTGTAAATAAAAAATAGCACTGCAGAAAGCAGAGCAGACTAATCAAAGTAGTGCACTGAATTGAAGTGTTTATTTTCTCTTCCTAGGGAAAAGTCAATGCAGAAATATATTCTCGTCAAAGATTGTGTCTTAAGATTGTTACACTGGCATTCGGGTAGGTGAGTACGACGAATTAGCTCCAATCAGTGGTCTGATAGCTCTAAACACTTAGCCTTCAAAAGTCTCATACAACAATTGGAATACTACAAGTGGCTTAGAGTCTGTCTTTCTGGAATGAACTAGTGAGAATATGATTAGTAATGAAAGCATTATTTAGTGTTTGGGACTGTATATAATGTTTGCTTTTGCAAACAAACGTCAATCGATATACGCAATTTGATGTCGTTCAAATTGTCTTCTCACTGTCTGACTAACTGATAACAAATTTCTCTGTCTAAACAGAAAGTTTTTCTGCATGAGAAATTAAAAAGGAGGAGCTTACAACCGTTCAGTGAGGATTAAATTTAAGAAATGATCATAAAAACAGGCATTCCATAAGAATTAAAAACTTATCATAAACTCTCGGTACTGGACACAAAAGTAAACCTTTATACACCAAGTGAAATCTTTCATTACTGTATACAATAAAACACAGAATAATCAGTTTGTGTAACAGTCATACTAATGATCAGTGTCACCATGCAGTCTTGTAGTAAACTGCTCGCTGATTAGATTGGCAGCTGCTCGGTTCCTGTCAGAGGCAGCAAAACATCTGCTGAGTGATAGGAAAAAATAGTAAACTAATAACTGTCATGTATATGACGAGAAGCGGAGAGCAATGCATTTCAAGAATCAGACCTTAATAACCATTATTTCTCAAAATTTATTTCCTCTAGCCTGAATTTTTAAAGGTTATCTTTGTCTATTATGTATGGATTCATTCCATTCCCCTGGATGATATCAGTTTGGGATACCTTTCCCTTTTTATTCTAACAACAAAAATGGAAAATGGGGGCGATTTTTGATAACGAGAATAACGAAAACACCATGATTAAATAAACAAACTTTCAGATAGACGTGGTCAATAATAGCTAAGAAAACAAACAGTCCAATTTAGTAAGGCTACAATGCAAGGGAAGTAATAATAATAATAATTAGCTTTATTCCAAAACAGTACTTGTGGTACAGGATGGAATTCTCAGCATTTTTACTACAGTATTGCATCCAGTTAGTACATTATCAATAAATAGAATTGTACATAGATTAAGGAATTTTCATTTCATTATGACAACAACATATTGGCATGTCGGTAGCAAAGCCAAAGTTGAACAGTGTTTGAAGGTGTTAGAAAAGTAGGTGCTATCATATTTACTGGCGTAAGCGAGAGAAAGAAACAAAGCAGCACATAACGGAAAGAAAGAGAAAAAAGAGAGAGAGAAAAGGAAAAGAAAGAAAGAAAATGTTGTACCTATAAGTGATATGAGTTGGAAAGACGAGATCCAGTTGTTCTACTGACTATTTAATGAGTTACAGGTGTCACGCCTAATGCTTTCTTTATCGCACAGAACACGAGCTAAGTAGGGTATGGTTGAGTTTTTGTACTTGCTGGTGCGAGCATATATTTTCACATATAGGCTTCTGCTTTCGCTTGATGAGATGCGAGGGGAGAGTTGTGAGTGAAGAGGGTGGTGTGAGTTAGATAAAATGGATTTGGCCCACTTTTCACATGAGTTCATGTGCCTGTCAACCAGAATATTAACAAGCTGGTTAAGTGGCACGTTGCTTACCCTGCTGACAACCTTTAACATCCTGCGTAATATGTTATAGTCTTTCTTCAGTAGTCCGGGAAAAACTAAGGGGGAACAATAGAGAATAATAGGTAGAATGCGAGAGCTAACGAATTGTAGGAGTAAGGGTTGGGTTATACCAGGATGTTTTAACTTATTGATGTAGAAGGTAAGACGGAATATTTTCTTAGAAATCGCCAACAAATGAGACGACCAGGAAAGATCAGCAGCTAGAATGACGCCTAGATATTTAATTTCCGACTTGGTTTCTATTTCAGTGCCATCTATTTTTCACACCTCGTGAGAGACAACCAGTTTGCTTAGGTTGAATTTATGCCTAAAGGTGAAATTAACCGTTTGGCATTTGGAGGGGTTTAAGGTAAGACCGTTTTCCTTGGACCACTGGCTGATTTCTGACAGAAAGTCATTAAGTTTAGAGCAGTCCCTTTGACATTTGACAGGCAGAGATACTGTCAGGTCGTCAGCATATTTGACAAAATTGATGTCATTTGAAGATGGTAAGTCATGTAGAGAGAAAGAAAAGAGAAGTGGGGAGAGTTCAGTTCCTTGGGGGACAAAAGCTCCAGTGAGCACAGCGGAGGAGGATTTACCTTTGTATAGGGTGTACTGCATTCTGTTAGAGAAGTGGGAATGCAACCAGTTAGTGATCCAGGACTCAGTTTTTGTCATAGATGGCTTATTTAGCAAGAGACATCTAGGTACAGAGTCGAAAGCGGAAGTGAAGTCGAGAAACGTGCAGCGGGCGTATTTGGCACCTTTATTAAGTAAATAAACTTTGTTTCAATGAAGGTTAAATAACATTAAAAGATGATAAGAAAAGGAATAAAATTGTAAATAAGAGATGGTATTGATATCGTCAGTTGGTTAGCTCTTAATCAGCCAAGGCAGGTATGATGGATGTGTGAAATTATTTTGATTTCATAGTAGTTTAGGCCAAATAGTTCGAAAGACTATCGCCTCAGTTGTATGTAGTAGACGAATACAGAGTCCATTGGAAATACCCCGTGGGATACGAAGAATCATCTTGAATACTTTCTGTTTCTCCACCAAATGGCCACTATCAACTAAATGTGACAAAAAGGAAATTCGGATGGTTTTGCCTGTCCACTACTAAGCCACGATGAGAGATGTTCAGTTATTTGTTGGCTAAGCTGTCTAGTATTATGTCTAACATTACTGTCTCCACAGGGGCTGTCGAATTGATAGGTACACACAGTTGTGCAAAAATTATCTAGATAAGTCTTCGTTTGAGTCCTATTCATTTGTCGACTAGAAAATAACAAAAATAGGCTTGCTGCGTAAGATGTTCTCCGTATGCTTCTAGGTAGTTTCTGAACAAAATCTCATGACAAATCAACATTAAATTATACCTTAATAAATGACCGTTTCTTTCGTGCTGTCATCATGTTAGATTTTCTACCTAGTGTTTTCATATATTTCCTTACGAAACTACTTGGATAACCCATCTCCGTCAAGGAGTCATGAACGCGTTGAAACTCCTTTTGTAAGTGATCTACCGTATATACCTTTCTTGCGGTGCGCGTCAGACACTTAGAGATATTTCTTTTGTATTTAATGGCAAGTATCTAAAGAAGTTCATCCCCTGTCAGTGCGTTTTTCCTATACACGTTTCTATCAAATGACCCATCCTGTCACCTACTTAACAAGAAATTCAAAAAATATAGTGCACTAGCAAATTCCTTTTCACAAGCGAAAGAAAGCAAAGGAAAAGTGTTGTTGAATTTCATCAACAATTCGTTTAATTTTTACATTCTCACTAACTAAAATAAATATGTCGTTGACATAAAAGAAGTCCATATTCAACTTATTGACGACAACTTTCAATCTTCCGTTTTCGAGTTTTGTAAAGAAGAAGTCTGCTAAAATCTGGTTCATTAGTGTACCCATAGCAACTCCATCTACTTGTCGGTAATGTAAATTGTCGACGACAAAGTGTACATTCGTTGTACTTTTAAAGAGTAGTTTTTTCGAAGGTAGACAGGGAATCCACAAATCCATTTGCCTTTCGGTAGTTTCTTGGCGCAGACAATATACTGTTTCAATAAGTGGTACATTCTTCAGTGGTGATAATACATCCATAAATAACATAAGTTTATTACTAACATCAGTCTCAGATATTTTACACAAAGTCAAATATCACATCTCACAGTTTCTTTGTGCAAATGTCCTAGAATCTCGACCAACCACTTTGCCTTCCCATAATATGGTGAGTTATGTGTATCCAAAGTTGGACGGAGAGAAAGACAAGGTTTGTGCCCATTCAGTAGGCTGCAAAGTCATGGAGTGTTAGTCCCCGTTAGTTTCATAGATTTGTACATGATTGAGGATGTTGTTCCTTTCTGACTCAATTTTCTAAGATAATCTGTCATTAGTTTCTCCACTTTTACATTGAGATCTTTGGAATTTTCAAGGGATTTGAATTTAGTTCACTTATTCAAAATATATTTGAATTTTTTCAACACTCCACCGACACCTTTACCAGGGTTGCTTATAATGAGGTCATCATTCCCGCTAATTTCTCTTACATCCTCTCTGTGTTGCTTCCATAACAGATCATTTACAGAATGTCTATTAATTTTGTACCTTTGGCAGATGTCAACTAGCGTAGTTCTGAACTTCGTCAGTTCATGGTCTGACGACTGGTTTGGGTCAGACGTTTGCGAATATAGATTTCCAAGCTGTACATCAGTGTCTAAGTGACTAATTTTACGTCCGTAGTTACTATAATCAGGACCTAGGGATTACATCACCAGATGAAACTTACTAAGCACAATACTAGAAAAATTGTGAACATACTGATTTGGAACTGCTAGAAATTTCCTTTTAAGCTTTTGATTTTCAAGCGATTTAGTGGGCCTAATTCTTTTCTTTTCCTTTCTGTTTTCTATTACGTTATTAACATAATCCGTAAGCATCAATTTTAATTCCTGCGGTGATTCATCAACGGAAAATAGTCTAGGTTATATATTCCTTTCAAGATTACACATTAGACATTTAATAGAGTGCATCTGGTTAACAGCATGTCTTTTAAAACTTTTAGAATTAGGATAAATTCCCGTTGCTCGTGACGAACTCCAGTAAAATTTAAAATAACGTTTTCTTTCTTGACATTCTTTAAGAAATTCAAAGTAAGGTTTTATTTCAGTGAGACTTGCATAAAACTTCAAGGACTCATTGAGTGCCTTAAATGTAGTTGGATCCCCACGAGATTTCAAAATATTAAATATTTCTACAGGAAAATGTAGTAGAAGAAGTTGTGTAATGTGCAGAGTAGTTTTTAAACGAAGACAGGTTTGAACGAGTTGTGCATCGGAACAGAGCGAAAGAACAGTTTCTTTAAATGAAGATGATCATATAAAGGGAATGAAAAATAATCGACAACCACGAGGCCAAACAGAACTAGATCTGTGGTAAATGTATGGGTTGAACCAATTTCTTCTGAACACAAGTCTCCGGTTCTTGGTGCATATGGTAAGGGCTTAGGCAGCACAAAGAAGTCAAAAATCGAATGCTTTTAGTAGATTTTCGCTCGATTTGTAAATGACTTTGAATGCGATCATATGCTTTGACAGGTGTTGACAAGATGTTCACGATTGCCTCCGCTTTTCAGCCATGCACAGCAGCTTTCTGTAACACGTTTTGAAAGGTTGTGCATAGAACGACCTATGTGCCTAGCTCCACAGGAGCTGGTAAATTGATAAGTGCACACTGGAGTGGTTATATGTGGCGGTTTGTCATTCAGATTTCTCCAAAACAGTGGGAGACTTGTGTATAAAAAATGCTGTTGTACAAACTTTGAGGAGAAAATAACCCAAAAGATAGCGTTGCTGAGCTCCTTCTTACCTTTCTAACATACACATACTGCCAAGGTGTATAGGCAGACATATCCTGCGATTGCGACACATTAATTCAATCTATGAAAAAAGGGTTTTTTTTTCTGTAGGCCGTGTTCAGTTTACAGTTTTAATTGTTATCTGTTTACTAGTATGATCACATTTGATGTCGAAGATTTCATACTGCTTAGTGCAAGTCATAGCACACATAACATTCCCCCGAACACTATGCGAAACTGAACAACGAAATTCGCATTCATAATGTTGACAGAGAAATATATAAATGAGAACTTCCATATAAATGGATGACCCATTGAATCGGATCCCGGTGGCCTAATGGTCTATGAGCTCACCTTGTAAACAGAAAGTTTTGGGTTCAAATCACAATGGTTGCGTACTACTGAGGATATTCCATCACTTTGTCATTTTCACTCACTGTGAAATTTGCAACAAGGTTTCACGTAGATATTCATTATTACCTGCAGTTATCCATTTATATAATTGCGGTTGTGCATTTAGGAAAATAATACAACGGTCCTACAACTGAAACTGAAATAGATTTGATGAACTAGGGTTCTGCAATAAAGGTAAATTCCTATGTTGTGATAATCTCACTACTCATGATCTACTAGTTTGACACATGCAGTTGACCTCACAGTCATTACAAGGTAACTTTTAAATTATATTATTTTCTTTAATTGGATCCACTTGGTTCTTTAGCCTACATAACTAGTCCTACCTGAGTGAGTTTGTAGGTTTGAATGCTAACCAATTCCCGCTCTAATGAGAATCCTATATAGAGCCTTAGATGTCTTTTCCTTATATGGTACAACAATAGATACCTTATATTCTTTCTTATTTATGTTATCATTATTAGTAGTAGTTTCATCATTATTTTGATTTTGACGTTTTTTATATTTTCAAGTATTGGTTTTGTAGGGGTTTAGTTTGATTGGATGGAGGATTTCATCTTGATATTCCTAATGAATTTTATAGGATAGTTATTCAACACCAACGTCTCTTCTCTCTGTTTCATTCCATCATTTGGGTGTTTTGTTGTACTACCTAGTGCTATTGCTCGGTTTGCTAGACACTTAACTAAGCCTGCCTTCACAGACAACGGATGAGATGAATTGAAGTCTAAATATCTATTAGAATGCGTTGGCTTATTATAAACGCTAGAGTGCAGTTTAACTTCTCCTGTTCGTTTTATTTTGCAATCTAACATCACAGCTAATTCTCCTTGTTCATTTTCCGATTCAAATATGAATTGTATTCCCTTTACTAGTGAGTTTATATGTGTCAAGTAGCTAGAGATATGTTTTGTTTATAACACTGTGGGTGAAAGTGTCATCCACAAATCTCCACGATATTTTTGGAGTAGGATTAAATGTATTGGGAGCAATATTTCCCAGCTGTTGTTAAAAGACATCTGCTACGATAGGGAATATTGGTGATCGCATTGCCACACCTTCTGTGTGTCTATATATTTTGCCCTGGAATTTAAAGACAGAAGTTGTGAGGCATAACTGAATTCCTAAAATAATTTCTTCAGTTGGTAGTTTCGTCCTATAAGTGAGTTCAGGGGCTGCAGTTAATTCTTTTTTAACTGCTTTTAAAATCGTATTGATTGGTATGTTAGTATAAAGACTAGTTATACCAAAACTAACCATTTTTTCATCATTCTCTAGTTGAATGTTATTTAGTTTCCTTTTCATTTCATATGAATCAGTTAGCCTAGAGTTTCAACGATTTCTAATGGAGCATAGTGTTAGAGCTAAGTGTTTTGATAATTCATATGTAGGCGCACTTCTGAAATCTACTATTGGTCTTGTGAGGTAAGCTGGTTTATGTAATTTTATGGCACCATATATTCTACTAGCGTTATTCGTTTTAGGCATTAAATTAAACGATTCAGATTCTCTCAGTGACGGTTTCATTCTGCCTATTAAATCCGCTGTAGATTTCTTAGTGTTATTCATTATTCTATCCACAGGCTTCTTAATTTCCTCATTTGGACCCGTTTCAATATGTTCAGTGACTTTCTTTACAGAATCAGATTTATCCAAAACTACTGTAGAGTTTCCTTTATCGGCTTTCGTGATAACGATGTTTTTATCCTTTTTAACATTAATTAGATCTAATCTTTCCGATTTGGTTAAGGTTGACTATGGCTTCACTTGTTTATTTAGTGTTACTGCACATTGAGTTCGAAGCTCTTCCGCTGTCATCTTATCTATTGAATTTAACCCTACTTCTATGTTACGGATGACATCTTCTGGTTTTAGTTTGCTACCAGTTACATTGAAATTTAACCCTTTTTGAAGTAGTTTTATCTCACCTGAGTTTAATTCTCTTAATGAGATGTTGATCACACACCTTGTTTTGTCATTGGAAGATGAAACTTTGTTGTCAACTTCTTCATTTACTGTGCAGTTCTTTTCTTCTAATAATCTGTCCGATTTCTTAATTTGCAGAATCCGCATTAAGAAAATCGAAAACCACGCAAATTAAGAAATCGGACAGATTATTAGAAGAAAAGAACAGCACAGTAAGCTAAATTTTCCTGTTGAAATATTTAATATTTTGAAATCTCGTGGAGATCCAGCTACATTAAGGCACTCTATGAGTTCCTGAAGTTTTGTGCTCCTGAATTCAAATTCTGCCAACCGTTGCGGTGGGTACGCACTGTGAAGAGACCCAAACTAGGACGAAATAGATTTCCAGTACTCCCAGGTTTTCCACTGGTTTTCTAACCGTTATCAGCTCATGATGAAATCCTATAAGCAGTCAATCAAATCCCTACAAACAAATACTTGAAAATAACTCCAGAAAATCATTCGCTATTTGACTTTAATGTAAAGCAATGTTATCTCAGTTACCCTATCTAAAGTAAACATACGCATTTGCCTGCTGTTGTTAAGCTAGATTTGCACGATGTGCATTGATAAGCACTCACTGTCACATTCCAAAGTGTCTGTTCGAGAAAACGAAAATATCAAATCATAAATTTACATATCTTGCAACATTTAATTGACCACAACTTCATTTTTAACAAAGTCAGTCGAAATTTCCTGAACGGTGTAGGCATGTATTTGCTCTGCGTGGTGAAGACTTTGATAATGCATAATCTGCAGTTTCAACTTCGCTTACACAAACAGATTTCCTCGATTCCCTAAGATTCTTTGGACCTGCCTTATCAGAATGAATATATGATTTATAAATTACTTTGTCTCTTCTGTATTTTACTTTGTCATTTATTCGCTTTATATTAACATACTTTTATTACATTTAAGTTAAATGGCAACAGTTAAAGGATTTTATTTTCTATTTACTGCGTTTGATCAGATATACTGATTATTTATTTTCAGATGTAGTTAATCTTTCAATCAAAACTGACGCTGCATTCATGTGACAGTGGCTCAGTGGTAGGACGCTCGTCGACCATGCGTGTGGCGCGGGTTCAGTTTCCGGCTGGCACACATCTTTACCTCCCCTAGCCGGTCTTAAGCCCGACAAAGATAGGGGAGGTTGGGCGTGAGGCCAGGCTACCCCACTCCGTAAAAATAACCACTGCTACTGAAACTTCAAACAGCAAGCTTGAAGCCCTGTCCTCCACATGGAACTCAAAGGAATAAAAATAAACAAAGTGTATTCATTCATCTAATAACATACTAAAATTGCATCGTTATTTTGGCATTTTTATCGCTCTTTAAACGTTTAGATTTCTCAAGTCTATTTATGATTCATACATCATCTTGACCAAAGTTATTAAACTTCAAAATTTCTACTCGTTGTAAAATTTTTAACATAAGCGTAGAATAAGCACACATATTATTTATTATCTACTATAATCCGCATACATAGGAATAATTGTACAGTTATTTAAGTGGAATCGTTGCGATAAAATCGTTTTAATTGAAATCTTTGTTTTCATGTGCCTCAGTGTATGAATTATCAGTCTCATAAAGCATTCAAATTAAATTCAAAAGAAAAAAATTTTTGTCTGTTTATCATATGGATCGACATACATTGTTAACTCAGAAAAACTGCCCAAAGTGATAACAAAATGCTATATAATCTTTTCATTTACAGATTTTGGCTGTTTTGCCATCAAAGCGCTCTGAATTTGTTTAAACGCTTCGTCTGGAGAAATATTTTTCGCTTTGCCAATAAGAATACAGATCACTTTCTTGCAAACATCCTCAAATCCTTGAAAGTCGAATTCTTTACTTTCGGCCATCCCATAAACTTTTTTGAATTCCCTTTGAAGCGTTGATTCGGTGAAAGCAGGTGGTGAGAACAAGCCAGCTCTTTTCATCATTCCCTCTATCATTGCATAGTTCACAGTGCTTAAGCCTCTCCTAGTCTTAGCGTAGTTGTGGAAAGCATCTCTCCAGGGATTATCAGCCATCAGTTGCAATACTTTTCAGTTAGGTTCGCTTGTGTCGAATTCTGTTAGAGAGATAATCTAGTTGTGTTACTAAAATTGTGCACATTTTCATGGATTATAAAAAAAGCTTACTGCTCAGTAGATTTCCGAATTTACAAGAGCTAAACGGTATTCAGAATGACGAATGTTTCTGTATTTTCCAAGTCTACTTATTGACCTGCAACAAAAATAAAACTTATTGATTACGAGCATGTCTCGATTCAACAACATACTGACAACCTGGCAAGCACAACAAAGATAAAAATTAGTCTCAACAATTGAGGATAAAACTTAGGCACTGTGGTAGAGTGTAACTTCATTATGGATTAAATTAATTTTCATAAAGTTTCAGTGTTAAACAGTAATATTTACTGATGACCAAGTTTCCAGCACAATTTATTACTGCTCATAATCATATCAAGGTACTCAGTCGAGATGAAACGGCGAAATCATTAAGAAGGAGCTCATTAGACGTTTTGCTCCTTGCACTGTAGAAATGATACAATCTATCTAATTTCAGTGTACCGTATAAACTGTTGTAACATAGTTACTCACCCAGAAGACGCTGAAGAAGCTTCAACTACAGAAACCCTATAGTAAATTTTCTTTCAAATTCATGTGATTAGCTACAAAATATTTTTCATCCTTTTCAAATAACTTCCACAGATGTCAAATGCGAAATTGTGGATCAGATCTGGCCTGCACCAACTCATACTTTTTTAAAATATGGAGTGAAACCTTTAAGCCTGCTGACCACTTCATTTAATTAGGGAAGCAGCGTAAACTCTAATGAAGTGATTCTTTACGAAATTGATATATGACATGTATCTGATCCTCCTCCTCCACCTCCATTATCCTGGTTCTTGAATGCCAATCAACCTTCATGAAATGTCTTCTAATAAGTAATAAGTCCGAAGAACTTGCAGGTTGGATATAAACCAACCTTGTGAAATTGACAAACTTACGCCAAATAACCATATACTACTGATTGATTTGGATGAGTATTTATGTACCAATAATATTAACCAGTAGTGCTTGCTAGACAGATCTAGGTCATGTAAATACCAGACGGTCGTTTCTGACGTTTCGGACTGCGCTCATAAGCAGTGAGCTTGTTCCACCCTCACGTATAACTGAAAGACATTACTTGTTATTTGTGTTAAATCAGTTTTGATCTTTCCCGTGGATTGATTCGGCTTCTGTTGACTAGTCAGGCTTAAAACAAGAGGAAACTTATTCCAACTGCACAAAAAGTGTCCCTCGTGGCCCAAGTGAATAATGCTTTGGAATTTCAAATGAATGGTACAAGCTTCAAATCACAGTAGAAAAAACCCACTTAGTGGGGATTGCAGGCATATCCAGATCACTAGTCATAAGTAGGACAAAATGCACATCATTGATTCCCCTGCCAGTCACCATGTAACAAATTGCCAGACATGGCATATGGAGAGACTAGCCTTGTTTTTCCTGTAGATGTCTACGTTCCGTTTTTCGTGATAGTTGGTATAATATATATTCTGTGTGTTCTGAGTATGAGGTAAGGAAAGCCAATCGTCGAAATTGTAAAGATACATCCATTGAGATTGCTAGAATACAGATAACAAATGATGAAACGTCGCTTTTCTATTTGAGAAATGCAAACTGAAATAGGACTGGGTTGGAAATCTCACTAATCCTGTCATCGATCTCTGGAGACTTTAACAGTTGCTTTGAGGCATGCAGAAAAGTACAGATTGCCTGACTGTAGTCTTCATAACGCAGTTGCTTTGAGATTTCGCCTATATGGCTAATAACTGTTCTTATTGGACGGATCCATTCACACACGGTAATTTTTCACATCCACAGAATTTTCATTATTTACATGGAAAAATTTCTTTCCCCATGTAATTCTGTTTATTACAGTTTTTCCCCATTTCATTTATTGGTTACATTTATGTGTACGTTTCTTGCAGAGTTCTGCTTTGGAGATTCGTTTCAATGGTCTCATCAGTTTAGTCTTTGTCAGAATACTTAAGTATTAGACATCAAACAAAAAAGTTTAAGATACCATCGAAGAAACCGTACAAACCTTAGAATACAAGGGGGAGAAGAGGGTTCGGTGATGATCAGCATATTTATATTTAATAATAAAATATACTTAGGGCTTTTGCCACACGTAAATAAACTTCGAAACTATCAAAATACCACATGCATTTATGCTTCTGGATTACCTTTCTCTACAGTTACCACACTAAGACCTATGTTGAAGGTGTTGCCTAGAAGGGTGACGAAAGCTTTGCAGTTAGGTCAACTAGCTTAGAGGACATGACTAAATCAAAAACGTCAACCTGAGCTACAAATCTTCTCCATTATAACAGTTACCAAAAATAAAAACATAGATTTTCAAGTATTGGTTTCTAGGGTTATGAGTGATTGGTTTCAGGATTTAATCATGGGCCAACATTGGTTAGAGAACCAGTGGAAAACCTGGGAGTACTTGACAGATGTTTCGTCCTGTGAGGTAGATAGATTGTACAAATTTTATTCTATTTAACCTTCTCACAGATCTACTTAAAGTGGTACCAAACTTAGGTGATACCTGCTAAGCTAAGTTTAAAGTCTATTAGATTTTGCTCAGGAATTTCGAAATGTCTGTAGTTTTTCCCCTATGAGACTGCAAGAAGGTTCCTATCATATTAAGTTTGCTACAAACGGGTACTCAAGTATTCAGAAAATCAAACATTTTGGAAAAATTCACAATGTTTTTCTTCTGAATGCAGGTGAATTACAAGCTACGTAAACAAAAACTCCCATTATCAGTTTCATGTGTACTTCATTTGAGAAGTAGTTCTTTTCATTTTAATCTAACATGGTGGCTTTCTGAATCAGTCAGGACTGGCTAGTCTATCTGAAGTTACAGGCTGCTCATTCTTTGGCAATTCTCAATGAGAAGAGATTGTTTATATTAAATGAGACGGTCACTTGCAATAACCGTGCCTTCCCGGTATTATTTCCAGTTTTTCTGACAATTATTTTAAAAACGTTGCGACTATGAGCGTTTCCCGACCCCGTCTCGGTGCGAAATGAAATTTGTCACTATAACTATAGGACAGAAGGAACTAAATAAACGCGATATCGTGAAAAATTGTTCTTTGTCTGTCACTAAAAACTACTCACTCCAAAATTCTGTTTTCTTCAGTCGAAAATAAAAACGTAAAATACCGATATTATTATTCGGTTTTATTTTTAAGAATCTTAAACTCAAGTCTCTGAGTTAAAAGGAATTCACATAAATTCTAAAACAGATTTGCCTAAAACTAAATCTAAAAAATTGGAGAGATGTCAGATATTTCTGATTAATTCTTGGCAGCTTATTGTAATAACTTCTAGGGAGTTTTGAGGTGATGCATCAATCATCAGAATTTTCTCCGGAGGCTTGAAACTTTTCAAAATGCCTAATATTCTGCAAAACTGCTTGCCAGGTAAATTTATAACTAATATGGCATTATCACAGCTGAAAGTCAATGACGACAAATCTAAATTTTAACACAGTCCCGTTGACTTCGATCAAATTTAATTCATCAATTTAAGTTGTGATAATTATAACTGGAAGATCAATCCCTTATCGATTTATGATAAAGTATTCTTCGCTGGAATCGGAGAGGCGAGATGATGCGGGCTGGTGAAATCCTTCGGGAAACCAGCCAGCCGATATGTCTTCTCTCGATGAAAGCAACAATAAAAGGGGTTGTGGAATGTAATACCATGTAAGAGACTGGTACCCACAGAAATGGGAAGAAATGGTATAGAAGCGCTGAGAATCTGCAAGAGCAGATGAAATGGATGTAGACCATCAAAATTGTCGACTGATTTGTCAGTAATCTACTCCGGTCACCACACTGGGGAAGTGGCTGTCATAATGTCACCAGTAGCAGCCTAAGTCCTAATGCAGTGGAAACCAATTCCCTCATCCATGATAATGACAGTAAGATTCAACTCCAAAGGAAAGAAGGAAGATAACAGTTATCCAATGTTACGCACAGTGCTACAAAAAACGCGGAACAAGAGAAGAAGGACAATTTTTACCAACAACTACAAACAGTAATGGACAACATCCCAAATAGTGACATCAAAATCCACATGGGTGGTATGAATGCCAGCTGAACTGGGAGCAAATAATACAGGAAGGGAACTCATCATGAGTTGAGGGGCTCTGGCTCGGAGAAATAAATGGAAACAGAGAACTATTCGCGGACTTCTGCGCTTTCGTTGATTTGGTAACTGGAGGCAGCGTGTGCAAACACAAAGATATACACAAAGCAAAATGGATTTCGTCTGACGGGCACGCAACAGACAACACAAACTTCATTTCAACGCTGCTCAGTAAAGTGGAAAAACAGCCTTCTGGACATAAAGTCCCGAAGGTGAGCGGATGTGAGCTCAGACCATCATCTAGTTCAAGGAACCTTCAAGGTGAAGCTGAAATCCCTGAAGGCAAATAGGAACAGGCCGCAATTCAACATTCAGAAACTGAATTACAAAACTACAAGGGATACCTTCATTACAGAAATCACAGCAAAGTCGGAAACACTATGTGGCAACATTGAGAAAACCTGTGTAGAATAACACTGGAACTAACTCTTTTAAGGTGATGTTCAGGGAAACGTGTACAACTCTTCTATGGAGAAAGAAGAGGCACGACAAAAATGGCTCTCAACGAACAACGACCTGGAAGCTAATCGAGGAGAGGAGAAAAGGATGGTGAAAGAGAAGATGACTCAAAGCAAAAATGGGCGACGGAAGAAGAAGCTGAGTTCAATGTACACTTCACTGAATAAAGAAGTGAAGGAGATTGCTGGAAAAGATAAAAGACAATTCTACCACACTAGCAAGTGAGACAGAACTGGCAGGCCGCAGGTAAAAGAAACCTCAGGACATTATATCAAATGACCAAGTCTATATCCTGTAAGATATAAATTCGGATGATGAAACCAATAAAAGATGTTCAAAGGAACGAGATTACCAAGGAGGATTAACACATAAAACATTGAGCTGATCACTTCAAAGGACTCTTAAGACGACCATCACCTGCCAAGAAATACACCACCACCAGCAGCACGCAGCGTACTAGCTGCCAGTGAGCACCAATCCTTCAGCGATAGCGGGAATTCTGAATGCGATCAAGCTACTGAAGTCTGGAAAGGCAGCAGGACCTGTGGAGTACGTAAAAATATGATTGTACACTTTTTGTTAGATGTTGAAATAAGAGACACTGTACATGACTTTTTTAGAACGATTCATGCTGAAATATGGATAACTTCCCAGTACAATGTAAAAATACAGTGAACCTCTTATCCTCATCCGAAGACAATTCTAAAACTGGTAGTTAGCTTCTAAAGTAGACAATATTCCAGCAGTGAACGCTTCTGTGGATTATATTAATAATTTGTAACCGTGGACTTTAACTGTATATTCAAGTAACCGTTTAATTAATATATTTAATAATATATTGTTACACTATCATCTCGTTAACTTGGATTTTATTCGCATACTTGATATGTTATTGAGCTCACTAGCCAGTCCCCTACAGACCAGACGGAATTCCCTTGAAGCACAGAAAACAGAACAAGAGACTGAGGCAGATGTTCTCACGCCATTGTTACAAAAGGTTTGGAAGGGAGTAAAGTGCTTACCTACTGACTGGAAGAAAGGCCATCTCGTCAAGCTGCCAAAGAAGGACGACTTATGCCTCACTCTGCAAGAACTGACTGGCTTGGAATCATGCTCTTGTTCATGAAATTTAATATACTAAGTTGCGTCATCCTGGAGAGAATAAAAGATGCACTGAATGCAGAACTCAGCTTGCTAGAACAACGCGGACTCATGATAGGAAAATCATATGCTGATCGAATCGCAACTATACGCATCGTCATCACAGAACAAAGCATAGAATGGCAGGTCAAACCTTGACCTCAACTTCCTTCATCGACTTCGAAGAGGCATTCGATAGTGCAGCGCTGACCGAGAAGTAATTTGGAAACTGCTTCAACACTACGGCGTGTAGTGCCCAAGTCTTTATCAACCTCAATCAACAGCTGGCTGGCTATATGACAATGCCACGTGTCAGGTGATCCACAATGAGAAACTCAGTAGAGCGTTTGAAGTAAATACAGGAGTAAGACAAGGCTGCCTGCATAATATTACCGATGATATTCTTAATTGTGGTGGACTGGACTATGCGTCAGAGTGTGCGCAAGGAGTGAGAAAACAGGAGAACGTTGACCGGATAAGAAGAGTCTTGAGGATCTGTGTTTCGCAATTGATATATGTCTTACGACACACGAAGTCGAAGACTTACAGGGAGGTGAAAACTAAAAATCTGGCTGAAGAGGATAGCAGCGAAGACAGGACTCCAGGTGAACAGAGAGAAGACGGAGGTGATGAAGATAAACAAACAACAGCAACAAAAACCAGCACCAATTACCATCTAGGGGACAGATATGAATGAAGTTACTTTCTTCACTTATTCAGACATCACAGTTTTAAACACATGCAGATAGCACGATGAAGATGTAGGAGTAAGCCAGCCAGAATGGCAAAGGCAAGATGCATCTTCATCAACCTGAAGCCAGTATGGAAATCTTCTGCACTAACTCAGCATAAACAACAAGATTCGGATTTTCAAAACAAATTTGCAGTCATTTGGTTTTTGCATATGAGTCAAAAACTTGGCATATCACGAGAAGCTTTTTCAAGAGTTTTCAGATTTTTATCAACAGCACCCTTCCCTCCATATTGGAGATCAAATGGCCATACAGAATTAGCTAGCAGAAATTCTGAGAAGAAGCCGACCAAGAACCAATCGTCCATAAAATATCTGGGAGTAAATGAAGATGGATCGATAAAACTCTGAGGAGAGCTGTCAAATGACATCGTGCGACAATCCCTTGAGTGGAATCCCAATGAGCAGCGACGTGTGCGTAGTCAGTTCGAGTGTGACATGGAGGAGATCGTGAGAGGAGAAAATGAAGGATTATGGAATCACCTGAAGGGGACGGCAGAAAGTAGAGGAGAGTGTGGATGGATTGAAGTTTTGTTCCACAAAGAACCCAAAGAGAATGATAGGAATTCAAATAAGCGAAAATACGACTAATCTTAAAATTGATGAATGTAAGAACGATAACGAGCAGTAAAAAACAGTGGACAAAGTACTAATTGTGAATTAGATGTTTACAGAAATTTTACAACGTGAATACCTTACGTACACGATATCCTATAATAAATTTGAATTATTGATACAAAAAACGTAACGCTGAACCAATGTCCAACTTTCCATCATCCAATGTCGTGTTTATGAGCTAGTATAAGCTAATTTGATTTCTTTGTGCTCGCCTCTTGATTGTGAGGTAAACGTTTCTGATCTTCGGTAAACTTCTGAGTAGCTCGTCCTGCCAATTGACTGTCCTAGCTTTGGTTAACTCCGAAAGGAGTAGCCATTCATCATATGGTTTATTTCGAACACCAACCACTCCTATAGTCGCTCATATTGGACCCTTTCCAAGAGGTTGACGTCTCTTCCAAGCACTTCAAGGTGTGGTCTGGCGCATGTTTTGTACAACCTTAGAAAGAGCTCAGGAGGGATTGCACCTAACTATGTGTAAAGTGTATAACTGCATCTGCCCTCACTACGTAACCCGTGTAATTTACGCTTGTGTCCATTTTTCCCTCAGAACTAGACCTAAGTCGCGCTCCGTTGTTGCGTAGGACAAGCTTTCTTTCCACAGGGCGTAACTTGCATTCTGCAGCCTACAGGTACGTAATTTCACTAATTTCCAATTTTTCAGGTTTAAAGTCATGACAATGGCCAACGCCCAGTCTTCCAGAAGCTTTAGATCTGCCTGTGGCGTATCTAAGTTCCTTGTACTCTTCATCGCCATCAATATCTTTACGTCGTCAGCGTATAGAAGGGTCGGGCAGCTTAGATGGCATGGCAGGTGACTGATAAACATCAAATCATCAATCTCACTAAGGCAGAACCCTGCGACAGTCCTGATGCTGAGCTGTGTCAGGCTGATCGGACACGACTGACCTTTGTATAGAGCTTACTTTCATCTATGTAATTCTCCTACCATAAAAGAAGTGGCCACCTTTACCTGCCTGACTTATTCTGTGCGACAAGAGGTCGTGGTGACTTGTACCAAATGCCTTCTCGAAGTCTAGGAATACCACATGAACTAGAACATTCATATCCTAGCATAATGTCCAATCGTCCCAAGCTGATAGTAAGTTTTTTACACAGCACCGTGTTGGGCTTCATAGAGTATATTAGACCTATCGAGGTAATCCCTGATGTGATCGTCAATAATACTTTCCAGTACTTTCGATACCACTGGGAGTAGAGCTACTGGTCTATAACTGGTGGGATTTTGCCTATCCCCACCCTTGAAGATCGGATAAAAGATGCTTCTTTTCCATTTCCTTGACAGTTCCCCGAATCCATTGAGTGTTGGAACAAGTTGCATAAAGGCCTACAGAGAACTTTGGCACACTGTTTCAGAACAGATGGCCTGATGTCGTCACAACCTGGGGACTTCCCAGGTGTGAGTCTCCGTAGCTTCCTTAGTACTATTGCAGGGTTTATTTGGGGAGTAGCCACTAGGTCTTCCTCCTGTGAAATAGTAGTGTCGCCATTTTGGTCCGTACAGGTAATATCCACATTGCTGTTTAGCTGTTTGGCGAAGGCTAAACTGAATGTTGCACCCATCTCCAGACTGGTGAGATTTTGACCGTTTGGGCCTACTAAGGTGCGCGCCCCCTGGTTGGCCGGTTTTCTTTCCAACATGAATCGATATAGGTTTCCGGGGCTTGCTAGGAGATTTTGGGTAAGGTTAGCCTGGAATGACCTCCCGTCACTCCTAACTCTAGCGTTGCCGGTTCTTGGCTTTTAGGTATGGGTCGTGATCAGTCTGACTCTTGGATACGCGTCGCGTAAACCAAGCCTTCCGCTTTGCTTGCAGAATACGTTGCGTGCCTCTCTTTGACCATGATGACTTTCTTTTGGGCTGTGTTGTGACTAAAAGGACGGTATCCGTGATTACTGTATGAATAATCTTTTCTACCACTTCCCAGTGTTCATCCACAGACAGCTAATCCCATGCCAGGGCCAGTCTGCATCGGACAACAGCCTCCGCATTTCAGCACAGTCAGCCTTGCTGTAACATAGACATGGTCGCGTACCGTCCCACTGCAAATGCTCACGGAGAACGAGATGGAAACCTATGACTGCATGGTCACTACTTCCTAGAGGAGTCATGATCTGGACCTTTTCGACAAGAAGTTGGTCACTAGTTTGAATGTAGTCTAGTTTTGATGACTTTCCACTAGGGCCCCACCTAGTGTCGTCTCCAACGTTCTCAGTCAGTCCCATGTTTCAAATAGTTTGCAGTAGATTTCGGCCAAATTTTCCCTTAGCATACCCCAAGCCAAGGTTCAGTGATGGGGCATTGAAATCTCCAGTTATGGTGATTTGGTCATAGCCCAAGTCTCGTATCTCTGTGATAGTGCTGAGCAGTAGCTGATTGTGCTCTGCCCTACAGGTGGGAGATCGGTAGATGCCACCCAAGTAAATGCTGGGTGTGGCCTACGGTGAAATGACACCATATGGAGTCTGGGAGTTCAATAAATGGTGGGTCCGTTGCGCGCACACATTTAAGTTGCCTACCAAAGTATATGGCAACTCCCACTCCTTCCTTATTATCCCTGTCTCTCCTGACCAAAGCCATATCACCTATACTGATAGTGATAGTGGGGGTTAGCCATGTTTCGGTGAGAATGATCATTTTCAGTTGTAGGTGTGCTTGGAGATTTCGGAGTTCACCTATTTTTCCTCTCAGCCCCCTCACATTGCTATATAGGCAGCTGACAGTGAGTCTCACAACCTCAGCGTGTTGTGGGGTAGTTGACGTGAAGCTGTCTGCTGGTAGGGGACTTAATGTTGGGACTAGTTGGCCAGTTCTGGCCCGTTGTGGTTTTTTCCCATGGATTTAGGCAGGTCACTTGGGTGACCCAGACTGTTATTCTCAGAACTGTATCGCTTTAGTGTCACTGAAGCTTGGGGACGTATTAAAGCCTCAGTTTGCGGCCTCCTTATGGTTCGAGGTCTGCTTTCGCAGCATCGGATGTGTCCTCCCAGTTTCCCCTTGTCTCATACCACCGTTGAAGTGCTATGGCCAACTGCTCTGGGGAGTTGAATGTGACACTTGGCAGCCTTGGAGAGCTAATCAGTGTGAGTTAAGCGGGGCGAGGTAGGTGGAAAATGGAGATTGCTCCGGAAGCGCCAAGGGCCATCTAAGATGACAGCCATCTCCAGTGCTGTACGTTATGGATGTGTTTTTCATAAGCAGTGCCCGTTTCCAACTCCTAAACACCGTGTACGACCATAGGGGTAGAAGGCATCGCCATTTGTCTGTTATCCTTATGCTAGAACTCCTGTCGATGGCTAGTACCTGAGCCATTAATAGTATTCTTTCGGCCTCTTCATCAGAGTCCAGTGTAAACCGTAATGTGGGGTGGCTTACCCTGAGGCGTGTGGAAATCCCTGTACAGCCTGCACAATTTCACTGAACTAAAGTTCAGATCTAAGTTATTGCACAAATTGGACCACTGTTCCTGATCAAACAGGGCCCGTTGTTCAAGCGAGCTATCCTTGCTCACAGGTACATTAAAAAGAATAGGAGAATTAGACCGACTGACCTCAGACTTAGGTTTGGCCTTTGGCCGATTGAATTCCTTTGTAGAGTCAGTAACTTTAGGCTTCATCAGGTTTTGACCAGCATTTGCTGTGTTGCTAAGCTTGCTAGTGGATGCAAATGGTGTTTTGACAATTCTGTCTTTCCCTGATGTTGTAGGTGCAGCCTTGGGTCTCTTCACTTTGTGAAGATTGTCATTTCTGGTCAGTTGCACTGGCGTACCCTTCTTACTGTCTGTACCAAGTTTTGTAGTGTGGTGTTAGCAGGTGGAGCTCTGCATGACACTGTGTTGAGATACAAGAGTGGCGTGCTGTTTCCGCTATCCTCAGACACCCTGTGTGGGACTGTGCCAGGGCGACAAAGTGGGCAGCTTTACCAAAACAATGGGCATGGGTTGTTTCGCATAAACTCATAGTATGATTTCGGCACCCCTTGTCATATCGGCAGTTTACTCATCATTTGCAAATATTGCATTCAAATGGTGAGTCAGTTTTAGAAACTACGACACTACACGCCTGACATTTGTCTCACTTCCTTGATGACGCCTTCGAGGTCTTATGACGTCTCGGGCATTTCCTTTTAGTTTTGCTGTATTTCACGCACTGGATTTCAATGGATGCAGGTGTAGTATCCTGTCCACCTGGTATTGCATCTGCCGTTTTAGTGCTAAACTACGGCAATGCAGACGTAGTATCAGAACAGGCGAGACCTACACGAGTCTTTAGGATCGGTATGCGAGACAGGTTTGATGTCCCTGGGTTATAGCCTCCTCTGGCTGAAGCCCTTGTGACTACAGAATTTGGTGTTTTAGTGCTTATACTAAGGCTACTTTCAACACCCATATTAAAATCACCATAACTTATGCTATACATGAATAAGAGAGCAACAGTATCTACCCACAAAAACAAGAATAAGACTGATAAAGTACTTTCTGGGTGATCAGCTTCACGTGGTAGACCAGCAAGTCTTGTTTATCTGAACGAGTGAGGCAGATGCTGCTACAGAAGTGGCACCTGAAGCTTTGGCAGTAGTTCGAGACAGCTGGAATTACCACACAGAGATTCAATATGTAAGTAATGGTTGAATTTAATTCACCGGCTAGGAAGATCACGTTTCTCAAGCGGATAATTCACAAAATAGGTATTTTCCGGTTGGGGAGGAGAAAGCACTACGTATTCAAGGAGCGCGCATGTAGCGGAATATTTGTCGAAAGTCATTAAATACAGGCTTTTGGTTAAAGGTAGATGGCTTGAAACATATGTTAATAATTTTCCAACTAGTATCTCTGACTATGTGAACCCTTTTTCAACGAGGCTATTGAGGGCTCACTTGTGAATTCGAATTTATCGTTCAGTGCGAGAACCGGCACTGCGTTGTTTTGTAGTCCCCACACGATCTTCGCACTACTCTGCTATGTAATCTAATGGCGTAAGTTAAAGAGTGAATATATCTGGTCTATGACCATTTATCATTATTTTACATCAGTAGGTGATTTCATCCGTAAAATCTTTCAGATAATGCTAAATTGGTCATATCAGGAAAATATGAGTTTCGCTGGAGTTAACAACTAGTCATCTGGATGCGATTTTCCAGTTTCAATGTCATTAGAAGTGCATATAATGTGGTGAACATTACACTGGTGTTTCCGGTAAAAGACCTGAGGAATGCCTGTGAGGATCTTAAGCTCTGTGGTGCCACTGCACAAGTGTACCATTGCTTTCACAGCTTAATCCCCTGCGACACATAGATCTATATGCTAGTGAACAAAATTGAGTTGTATTCATTCTAAGTCGTATGCCCCGTTATTGCGAACCCTGTGCCCACAGTTGACCGTCTCGATACGTTGACTGCGATCAGCTATTCTTTGAACCAATCTAACACATTGTTGAGATCTTGAGACGTAGGCATGTCGCTGTCATCCTTAGGCTCTCTCAAAAGTCTGAGGTCATATGCGTAGAGAACCATGTGAGGAACGGTGAGCCCAGTTAATTCGTTTGTACATGGAAAAAAATGGTGACCGGGTACAACGCCTTCTAGCACTCAGTTACGTAGCATTTTTCAGGAAGGGAGTTCTGTGTTGATCCTGACCATCTCCCTCTTATCTTCGAAGAATTCTTTGAACTAGAGTAGCAGGCTGTCTTGAGTCCCAATAATACAGTGAGCAGTCTATCGTATGGCACTTTCTTAAAGTATGGCTGAAATCGATTGGAGACAGAAAACGGACTAATTTTTCACACTAAAAGACCTGAGACCAAGTCGCCCACATGCATTAAACAGCACGATAGTACGCTATCTACTGGACCCTCATCATCTTGTGAGTAATCTGGGGACGTTCGAAATAATCACTCGGAAAAAGAAACGTAGATTTCTGCGTTTTTCTGAGGCAATCAGCACCAAGTGGTGAAAACCAAATCCGTGTACACAAAAAGAGACAAGGGTGAATAATGCATTATTTCGGTGACTAAACCTACAAAACAAAGTTGTTCACTTTCGTTTACGTCAAGAACTTTCCCATATCTCTTTTTCGGTTTGGAAAAGATTTATCTTTTCATCTGAAAATCACTCACTTCACTGCCTTTTCGCTATGGAATAAATAGATATTTTCTGTCACTGCGAAACCTACTGTATTGATATAATGTTCATAGTTTTTCTTTTTTTGATTACAACTTGATTACACACCGTATGTTTTGGTACAGGTATGGAATTTTCAGCATGCGATATCGGTAGCCCAAATTTTGCAGGCCGACCATAGATATCAGGTGTGCATCGGCAGGGGATCGAACCCCGGACCATATGCATGATCGGCGAGAGTCATAACCGCTGTGCCACCGACACTCAGAAGTGTTTGACTATATCTTTCTCCCGAGAGTATTCTTCTAATTATCTTACAAATAGTCGGTCCTTTTAAATCTTAATAACTTAACAGCGTACATCGCCTCAGACCTATGTTACTTATGGCTCCCATCAATTCCTCCATGTTGAAAACTTTTACAGAAATAACATTTTTGTATTCTCCATGTTGCAGCCACTTGAGTCGAAACGGCGAAATCATAAGGGATTAGTTCACATTATCCCAGTGCATTTTTGTTCCTTGCTTTGTTAAAGCCGATCTCGTAATAGGAAAATTGTCCGTTTCATATGTCGTCGAATTCACACGGTTTCCCTAATTGTTCGGAATCCTATCGCCATGTCAGTAACTTTCATACCACTGTAAATTGCGTTCCGTGATTCCGTTTTAAATATTTGTCAGACGGATGAAACAGCTTTTGCTTCATCAGTGCATAAATGGAAATCTTTGTCAAGGAATTTTTTAGACACAGATCTGATATTACCAAGATGGTGTAATTGGAACTTAAACATTTGGACGTCTAGCATCAATTGGTTTGAGACTGAAAGCTTTCGCGACTTTATTTGTTTTGTGCAGAGCTCTCATTATTTGTTGAATAAAAGCTCATTATAAATAATCGTCTAAATTTGAGGATTTTATTTTCACTACGCAATATTTTTTTTATCATAGCCGTTAATCTGAACTCGTGCTATGAATATATATATTTCATAGTTATTCAGAATAAAGTCGTTTCTTCTACGAAACGAAAGTTAATATGTAAATTTAATGGAATTAATAAAGCTGAGCCTTTGGCTTATTTTTAACAAACATAAATACTCTAAATTCTTCTTTATTAAGAAAAATATCAGTAAATTATGGCAGTATTTATTTTTTTTTTATTTTTTTATTTTTGATTACAGCTTAATGCCACACCGTATTTTTAGGTACAGGTATGGAATTTTCAGCATGGATATCGGTAGTCCAAATTTTGCAGGCCGATTATAGATATCGGGTGTGCGCCGGCAGGGGGGCAAACCCCGGACCATGTGCATGGTCGGCGAGAGTCCTAACCACTGTGCCACCGACGCACATCAAAAACTCGCAAGAAATCATGCTTATTACGTACGTTTCAGCGGACTTTGCTTAGTTATCCACGTAGGTGGTTAATGTGAATTATCGGACAGATTTATGTATGAACTTAGAATCTTATTTCAAACAGCATCATTTTAAATATCACACAACAGAGCTGAATTCACTCTTTTATGGCATGGCTGAATTGTCATATTTGTTCAAACTTTGTATGAACATATCTAGATTCTCAACTGGTTTGAGCCCTGAAAGTAAAAATGATTCCAAGTGTTCTGCAATTGCTCCCAAGTATTAAGTTTATGATCTTTATTTTAAAATGGGTGACTTTATTAAAATATTGTAAATATGCAATCAGTGATCTTCCTGTTGAATCCACTCTAATATGGTGTTTGTCATTCTAATTTAGTTTTCTAATTTTTATGCGAAATGTCATTGCGTGTCCAAAATTTCTGAGCGATGGTTTTTCGGGTTGGTCAACAATTTTCATGAGCTTGTAGTCCATAGACTATGTTAGTCTTATTTGTATTTGTATAAGGTATAGTTTCCTCATTCCATCTCCACATCAGTTTAGCTGACCAGTTAAATACTGTCTTCTACTGTAAACAGCGACAGTGTGCTCCAGTCACTGGGTTACCAGAATCCCCATCCCTCAAAATAATCTAAATAATTGTTCGTCTCTGGTGTAGTTATCATGAAAGTGTATTAGATTTTCACTACGTGAAATGACGCTTGTATTAAATTAGCTTTGAACAAAACGCTGTGCGATTCGTGAAGCAACTGAGAAAAAAATATACAGAATGTGTTCTGTCCCCATATGGAACAACACTACATCACGTGATATGCTTCAGATTGTTACTTTCCCAGGGAAATCATTCACAAAACGAAATATTTTCAAACTAAATACACTGTTTTCACCTATTGTCTGAAACAAAGCTTTTTCATTACTACTAATTTGATTGGACTTTTATAGGGAAATATTATTCGCAGATTGTCTGCAGACTACGTTATCAGCACCTAGAGAAGTTTATTTGCAGCCCGTCTGGAATGTTTCACTGATTTGCCCAAACGGGTCTTGTAAGCAGAATTCTTAGAAACTTACTATTCACCCTTAGCTACTTATAAGTAACTACACAAAATATTTTAAATATTTACGTTAAGAAAGGACTAATTAGAAAATGAAATTTCACGGCTAATCACTACTCCTAAAAAAACTTATCATCTGAAATGAAGTATGCAATAGTTAAATGGTATTTTTTGCCTCTCGATATTTGTACAAGCAAAGTTCATAACATAGACATTTTTTTTATTAATGATTCTTCACATTGTGACCTTAAATAATTACATTTTATACACAGATCGATTCTAGAATTCAGCTTCATTAATACACGTGCTATTATCACTTTTATTATTATTATGATTATTATTATTATTATGTTCACCGTGGTTATTACTTAAGCAAGTAAATACTGTTTTATTCTTCTATTGTATTTTTTGTGCAGTAATTAGACTATATCAGATGGAATGAGGTTTTCTAGTGTATGCTAATTTATCACTGTGGTTATCGATATAACTAACGCCATACATTTATGCTTTAAACACCATTTTGGCTAAGTCTGTTTGGTTCTCTAGCCAAATCTTACCTCTTGACTGGATCAGATATAGCGCCAATTTAATTAATGGACCAACTATCCATGTTATTCACTGTATATTATCGTACTCAAATGGGAATTTTCAAATATTGATTTTGTTTGATTAGTGGGGGGGGTCATCATGAGCTAGCATCAGTTAGAGGACCATTGGAAAACCTGGGAGTACTGGAAAGCCGTTTCGTTTTGGCTTGGGACTCGTCAAACGTAAGCACCCACCACTGGAGTTCGAACACAGGCCTTCTGGTTACAAGGCTTGCGAGCTCGCAGACCATTAAGCCACTGTGGACCGATCCAATGGCCAGCCCATGAATTCTAACTCCTGCGAATTCATGACGTAGTATGGCCACTTCGCAATGTCTTCTTAGCTGAGTTACTGACTCACATTTAACCTGTTGCAGCCTAGTGATCACGGCTTCTCACTAGAACCTCAGATTAACTGCGTGAATAGGGCCAGTCACTTGTGAGTATGAGATTAATGGTATGCGAGCTAGCTCGCCATGTGACCTGAAGGTCCTTGGCTTGAACCCCAGCGGTGGGTGCGTACTGTGAAGAGTATCAAACTGGGCTGACGAAACAGCTTTCCAATAATCCCAGGTTTTCCGATGTTTCTCTAACTGATGTCACCTTATGATGAAATCTTCCAACCAATCATATGGAAATTCATGAAAAATTTTCATTCGAACATTAATAGACAGAAGACCAGTAGTTCAGTGAAGAGTCTCCTTTCAGCGAATTCATTTTCATAGCTGTACTATCGTAAATATATATGGTTGTTTTGTATGTGTGTGTATACATTAAATTTGTCAAACGAAAATACAGTTAGTAAGTTCAGGTGAATTGGATGTTGATATAAGAGGGTAGTAATAAAAGTGATTAGTTTTCACAAACGATTGTTAAAGAAGAGTTACGTAATAGCATGAATAGTTTGATGAAAGAGTTGTGCTCAGAGTGTACATGGAAACAAAATAACATACGGAATTACGCAAGAGTTTTAAGTAGTTAGAAAAAATAAGCATAGAAACAAAAGTTAAGTCAAATCAGCGGAGTTGTTACCATGAGAGTAGAAGTGGTTGAATAATTTTCTTTAGTGTGCATAGTTCTGGTTCTTCCAACTGAATGCCTAGGGCTTCTGCGATGCAAAGAAGACGGAAACGTATTGTCTTTGGTAGGTTGTTCCTCACTTTGTAGATTACTTTGAAGGAGGAGTTTGTCGAGATGGAATGATCAATAGTGACGAGATGTTCGATAAACGCACTCCTTATACGGCTATTACTTCCTTTCTGCAGAAGGCCTAGGCATTCAGTTGGAAGAACCAGAACTATGCACACTAAAGAAAATTATTCAACCACTTCTACTCTCATGGTAACAACTCCGCTGATTTGACTTAACTTTTGTTTCTATGCTTATTTTTTCTAACTACTTAAAACTCTTGCGTAATTCCGTATGTTATTTTGTTTCCATGTACACTCTGAGCACAACTCTTTCATCAAACTATTCATGCTATTACGTAACTCTTCTTTAACAATCGTTTGTGAAAACTAATCACTTTTATTACTACCCTCTTATATCAACATCCAATTCACCTGAACTTACTAACTGTATTTTCGTTTGACAAATTTAATGTATACACACACATACAAAACAACCATATATATTTACGATAGTACAGCTATGAAAATGAATTCGCTGAAAGGAGACTCTTCACTGAACTACTGGCCATAAGGAAATTCTCAATTATATTCTTTAAAATAGTAGTAGTAATATCAATAATAAAAGCGTTAGTTTAGTATTATGTATCAAATGTTAAGTCTGAACTCTGCATACAAAAGAAGTCTGTTTAGTGTCATTAAATATACAGTGGGCTTGATCTATCTTATCATCAAGTGTGTAATTCTCGTTTTTGGTTTCTTAATTGTATTATTTTCTTCTGTCACACCCAAATAAATTTCTAACCCTTACTACCACTCTTGTTAGCTTGAATCTCGTTCAACTTTTAGTTGAATTCTACTCAACCCAGTCAATTATATTACGTTACTCATCTTACTTATTTCATTTCATTTTAGTTTCTACCCGATTAACGCTTTCTACATTACGTAATTTGTCATCGAAAACTTACAATTCTAATGACACATCTTTGGAAATATTCCTTTTGTTGCTAAGAAAATTCGTTACATATATACACGCGATTGTATAGCTTGAGAATGATATCGCCGAAAAAAATAATATCTCTTCGCTGAACGCCTTTTCTTTTATACCATTAAAATGCCGACAACGATGAAATGCCAGGATACAGTCACCATTTGGCTAATCTAAAGCATTTATACTAATCTGAAAAACAATTCCCGGAGGGTGGGAGACTGCGAATGTACTCTGCGTCATCACTGTAATTAGATTATTGCATGGAGGATTTCATTATGAGCTGACATCAGTTAGAGAACCACTGGGAAACCTGGGAGTACTGCACAGCTGTTTCGTCAGCCCAGTTTGTGACTCTTCATCAGTAAGCACCCACCACTTGGGTTCGAAACCAGGACCTTCAGGTTACAAGGCTAGCGATCTCGTAGAACATTGAGCCACTGGGACCCGATCCAATGTCCAGTACTCCCAGGTTATCTAGTGGTTCTGTAACTGATGTCAGCTCATGATGAAATCCTCCATGGAATCAAACAAAAATCCCTAAAAAACCAATACTTGAAAATGATTAGATTATGCTTTGCTAGAAAATGATGTGAAAAATGTACTTAAACATCTGAATATTGGCAAGATAGACGCAACCAGGAAACAAGATATTAATGAAGCATTGATGAGACTGTATGTCTAAAGGCTGTGATCACCTTACTATACTACCAGAAGTAAATCCATTTCAGACTATTAGCTGTTCATAGATGAATATGGAAAGAATACTGATAATACGTAAAGTGATTATGTCTGATTTCCGAAACAAATACTATTTGGAAACTTAAAAGTAACATTTGTCAGTTTTCTCAATTCTATCACTTCATAGTCTTCGAACTGAAAAGATAGCAAGCATTTCCAAAGATAATTAGGAAACTGTATAGTGACTCCACCATAGAAGATGATTAACTAGTCTCCTTAAAGCGTATCAAACTATCAACTGAGAAGAAAAAGTCAATCACAGACGGCCAACAATGATGTAAGCAAATGAAACAATAACTGTCTGCCTTGAGCTGACAGTTTTCAATAATCATATATATATATATTTTTTTTGATTTACAGCTTGATTTCCACACCGTATTTTCAGTACAAGTGTGGAACTTTCAGCATGGATATCGGTTGCCCAAATTCAGGCATACCATAGATATCGGGTGTGCGCCGGCAGGGGTTCGAACCCCGGACCATGTGCATGGTCGGCGAGAGTCCTAACCACTGTGCCACCGTCATCTAAAATTACAGTTACAACATCAGAACGATTCCTCTACCTTTTCACACGGTCACAGTTAAATAGGGACTGGAGAATTCGATCTCACTTTGAGTATAATTCTACTTGATATAAGTATATAACTTGGGCACTGTGGTAGAGTATAACTCCATTATAGATAAGATTTTATATTGATACATCACACAGTGTTGTACAGTAATATTAACTGATGACGTTTCGACCACAATTTATTACTGCTCATAGTAATATCAAGCTACTCACACAACTTCTTTCCTTCATTCATATACATGTGTGAAAATGACTACACATTTGAATAAAAATCAATATAGGATGATGTACATTCAGAAATAATAATACGAATGTTATCAATCAATTGCAATCAGATGGGAAATAAGACGAGTGTTTTCATAGTCAAAATAAGTGACTTGTTAGAATGTTATGATGTACGTGAATTGAAATAGAATTTTGAGATTATTTATCATCCTCTTCTGATTTGATTGGTGGTAATAATATCTTCCATATTTCTGGTATAACACCGAGTGATTTATCAAAATAAAGTGTTATCCTTAATGGAGTCATTTCTGTTGCATGTGTAGTGTTGGGTGTAGACTCGATGAACCAGTATTCAGTAATCAGTCTCTCTCTCCACTTACATAGATTACTTCTTAGCATCTTAACCCTACCCCACCCTATTATGTGGTTGTGTGTTGATGCATGTAGTACAATTTGTTGAGCTTTTTTCCAAATTACTCATCTTCTCGGGGTCAACCATTCTTACCTTAGCTAAATTCTTATGTTCCGACAATCTGATTACTCCCGATCTACTAGTTTGACCTACATAGTGTTAAAAAGTTTAACTGTTTACAGAATAATTTGATAAGAAGGGTGAGAATGAGTTCAAATTTTGCATAGAAACAAGGGTTGACTAGTGACAGAATACAAAACCGATCAACAGCATGACAGTATACATAATATTATCGAAAGTTCAAGAGGGTGGGGGCATAAAATTATACCTTTGACAAACACTTGGGTAGATTTTAAGACTTAATACTCAATCCGACTCAGCAAGTAAAATCCAAAATGAGTTAAAGTATGTAGTAACACGACCAAATACGAAGAAAACAACCACAGTTTTACCAGGATAGTTTGAGGTTGCTTCACACTATCTTTCTGTATGTAGAGGTTGGTTTGAAATCTTTCGAGTGTTATGGTTTCTTCAAAACAAAGTAATCAGGGTTTCTTTTTATATCGATTATTTTGAAAGCCTGGCTAATTTAAAAAGTACGCATGATATCACTTGAAAAGGCATCGATATATCAATGGGATGAGTTGATCTACATATAGTCATCATCACCACCTAGAATTCATAGATAGAAAGTAATTACTGAAAGGCCACTGAACAAAGCCAAACACAGAACGCAATGACAAAATAGAAAAAGTGATCAAACAACAGTATGTGAATACTCTAACCAGACTGAGATATGATAATTTGATCTCAAAATGTTTTATTTGTGCTTTTTGGAATCTGAGGACAGTTCCTGTAGGTCGGCCTTAGAAGTTATGAATACTCATCAAGACTTCACAAATAACCGCGAAGTTTATCACAAATGAGTAGTGGAATGATGTTTGATTTCTAGCCGGAAGGAGGAAAATTCCGCATAGATTAAATTTGATACTGATAGCACTATATAACGAAACAGAGAAAATGTGATGTCAATAGCCATTTGACCCTAGTCACATGTTAGTGTGCTATGTATCCTAATGCTTTTATATCCTGAATGAGCATAAGCTCGTCACAGTTTAATATTTGAATAAACTTACAGTTGGGCAATACAAAAATGAAAAAAAGAAACCCAGTAAGCTACCTCAGGCTTACTGGTTTTCATGCAATCTTAAAGCGATGTCAAGTAGTGATAATATGTTCACTGGCATCGAACGATCGCCAGGTTAATTTTGGTTTCGCCTTTGACAAACGTTCAGTTATTATCAAATTTAACATTTTTGAAAGTTATCCGTAATATCGGCTACCTAGAATTAGGTTGATCAAGTTGATAAGTAATTCTCACTATATATCCGAATTTTCAACAATAATGTCAAGTCAGTTCATAGATTACACATCTTCTTTCGACTTAGTACCTAGGGAAATTTTGTTAAACAAGCTTGCTGAAACTCATACTGACTGTTGGGTTGTCAAGTGGCTCCATTCTTATTTTCAGGAAGAAGGCAGTACACTGTATATCAGGGAAAGTCGTCCACTTCGTTGCTTACTGAGGCTGGTATCCGTCAAGGCGCTGTTCTTTCTCCTTTTCTGTTTTCTTTCTTCTTGCATGACTTCCCTCACTCTGATGAAATGAACTTTGTTAAGTATGCCGATGATCTAACTATTTCAGTGTGCGTTAACTCCCAGCTTGACTGTACTAAGATAAACAGCTTTCTATCAGGAATTAGCATATGGTCTTCGTATAACGGCCTTAAACTTAATCCTTCCAAATGTCAGACTGTTAATTTCAGTTTCCGATGTAATCGAAAGTTAAATGAAGCCGTTGGTTCTTATGAACCTTGCAAAATTGATGATGCTGATATAGAAACCAAGTCTAAAGTAAAGTATCTTGGATTAATTCTCTCTTCTGACCTATTCTGGTCCTCCCATGTCTTAGCGATTTCTAAGAGAATATTTCGTCTAACTTTTTACATTAAGAAGTTAAGGCACTCAGACATAACTCAATCCCTCTTCTTACAGTTTGTCAACTCGTGCATCTTACCTATTCTTCTTTACTGTTCACCCTTACTTATTCTTTCCTGGATTGCTTAAAAAAGACTATGTCATACTTCGTAGAACTCTGAAGACTGTCAGTAGGGCGAGTGGTATCCCATTGGGCCATATCGTTGACATTGTCATTGATAGGCACTTGCTGTCATGCAACAAATTCGCTAAAGGGATTTTGTCAGACTGTGAGCATCCACTCTACCCGCAGCTCCAACCTTGCGTCTCTTCAGGTAAAAGAAGTCTTTTCAGAAGACTTTATGCACGAACGTCTAAGTATAAGAATTCCACTATACCATATTTGGCACGCACTTTATGTGGTGAAAATAGTGTCAGGCATGAACTAACTAACCTTCTTAGCACCACTAAATAAACCATTTCCTCCACCCTTACAGCATCAAACTTTATTGTTATTGTATTTCTTATATTTATAATCCTCTCAATTTTTTGTTTTTTTTATTTTTTTTTCATAAGTGTGGACATAATTTAAGCTGTATTATAACCGTTAATTTTATATTTCCTCTTACTATACTATATCAACAGAACATTAGATCCAATAATCTATAACATGCTAAAGTTTCCAAACTGAATCGACAATACCGTTTGAAACAAACTCACCGTTATCATTATTATTATATTTAATAATCTCAATTCGTGCTTCGAATATTTTTGACTTTATGTCGTAAATGTGGACACATTCCCCCGGTTAATTTTGTTTTAATTTTATTTATATTTTGAGTAAATCAGATGCAATATTGTGACAAACGCTGAGAATTCCATTTTGTATTATAAGTACTGTTTTTGGAATAAAGTAGATTATTATTATTATTATATAATTCAGAGTTAACACGTCGCCAAAGCATTTTCATCAGACTCTCATCAACAGTCGCCATTTGTGACTGTATGGTGAAGATCAGATGGCCATAAATTATAAGCAATAAGGCAACGAATAAACCAAGAATCCATAGCCTAATAAATATTACTGAAGGAAATGGAGATAGACTGGACGCACGCTGAGGAGAGACCAATGATTGACATCATGAGCCAAGCAGTCGAGTGGAACGCGAATGGGAAACGATGGACTGGGCCTCTGAGGGTCACCTGGAGGAGATCGTGTGGGAAAGAAATGGGCGCTTGTGAGCAGTCGTAGACCGGCATAAAATTAAAAGACAACACAGTGAAATTGATATGTATTGTCCGTGCCCTATGTTCCCCCCCCCCCCCCGGAAACCAAAGGAATAATAATAGATTCATACAACGCGTTCCCTTGATCATCTTCGTCAAAACAAAAAGAACACTGTTTGAAGTGTATAAAGTGTACACATTTTATTTCGAGGCTTTTCTTCAACTTCAGACAGCCTAAAGTATACATAATATTAAGAAAATAAGAACATACATATTTTATTCTCTTGGCAGATGTTTAGCATGAATATCTCAGTTTAAGGAGATAACAATGGGTAACCTATGATAGCATAATCAGTTACCAATAGCACAAAAAGAGGGGTTATTAACCATGAATTTGGAAGAATATTGGACAAGTTTTGTTAGTTGACCTAACGACAAAAAAGCACCAATGTAACGACCATATACAAGAAGAAAAAAAGAGATTACGAAACACTCCGAGAGTAAACATATGGGAGTGATTAGAAATCATTTATGTGAGTTAAGATCGATGGGTCAGAAGGAACCAATAGTAACAATAATAATGAGGATAGTAAAAAGAGTATCCTGAGAAAAAGAATGCATAATTATGTTATAAGTGAAACAAATTGTTACCAGGAAAAAACTGAAATTTATCGCTGTTTCTTTCTGTATACACACGAGTTTGGTTTGAGTTGCTCAATGGCGATAAATTCAGCAGACCGAAGTAAAATTCGATTTTTCTTTTTTCGACTGTATGTTCGCTGTAAAAGGCAATGCAGCTCTTTGAGTCTCAGAACTGTTATCGCACAGGTGGAATTGTAAATATATGTTTCACAGTCAGTGGCAACCAACACTTTCTTGAAAAATAAACGTTACTAACAGTACACTAAGTGAATACATTGATTAATATATCGAGTCGACAATTAATAGCACAAATATGATCAAGGGTCAGTGTCAGTATATATATATATATATATATATATATATATATTAGGGCATTGATCAACTAATCTCTAAATTACACAACGCAATGCAATCAGTAGTTGAAGACCAAAGGACCAGTAGATATTCTTTAGTACATTGCTTTATCGCACATATTCTGATTTGAATATTTTGAAAATAAAAATGACATGAGAACAGCTAATTTACTTTTTTTATGTGGAGTAGCACTCTGCGTCTCCTAACGCAGTCGTGCCTACAAGTTTCGACACATAATCAGTTGAAATTAATCAGCCACCATCTGCAGCAGTCCGTAGATATCTAGTTACTGGCGGAGATACATCTCTTACCTGCTGATTGGTTGAACTTATAGGTTACATATCCTCCTAAAAGACTGATTATAAATGACAAGGTTTAACTGTGTATTCGCTTTATCTCAGGTCTTATTTGGTGTGAGTTATAGTGGTCTCCAATGTATCTGACTGATTAATGTAGCTAGAAGAATATGCTCTGCAGACAAATTAGAGGAAGAATTTATGTTTCTCGAAAAGATGTAGAAAAACAACAGTTACCCTCAAAGGTTCATTAACACAAGTACGGAAGATGTGAAGGTTCAAATATTAAACAAATCGCAGTGGGAAAAAACGCCTGTCTTCATTCAACTTGATTTTAAAGCTGAAAATATTGCAGCAATACTCAACAGAAGATTGAGGATGTCACTAGCCAAAGTCTATCCCGCAGCTAGCTAAGTTGGTTCCCATCTATCAAACAGCATGCTCCTTGGTGCAGTCAAAAGTCGACAGATACGCTTCCAATGTTAACTTTAACTGTGTATACACATTTACGTGTATCTGCGGGAGCTGTTACGTTGGGAGAACAGGAAGAAGGACACATCTCCGATTTTCTGAACATCTAACGAAAAGCCTATGTCTCAAGGGAACAAACGCCTAAAACAGTACCATTACCACGCATCTCCTTGATACGGTCAGGATATGGAAATCACAAATTCTTTTAAAATTACCAATAGACTGGAAAACTCCATTATCGATAAAATTTCATTTTGATAAATAACACAATGTTATATAGTTATATTAACTGATGACCATGTTTCGACCACAAACTATTGCTCATAATCATATAAAGTGACTCACACAACGTTTTTACTTCATTTATATACATTAGTGGAATTGATTAGACATTTGAATAAAAATCAATATAGGATAACGTACATTCAGAAATAATAATACAAATGTTATCAATCAATTACAGTCAGATGGGAAATAAGACGAGTGTTTTTATAGTCATAATAAGTGACTTGCTAGAATGTTATGATGTGTGTGAATTGAAATAGAATTTTGAGATAATTTATTATCCTCCTCTGATTTGACTGGAGGTAATAATATCTTCCATATCTCTGGTATTTGCATTGAGTCATTTCTGTTGCATGTGTTGGGTGTAGACTCGATGAACCAGTATTCAGTAATCAGTCTGTCTCTTCACCTACCTATATTACATCTTAGAATTTTGACTCTGTCCCACCCTATTGTGTGGTTTTGTGTTAAAGCATGCAGTGCCATGTAGTGCCGAGCTTTTTCCCGAATTACTCATCTTCTCGGGGTCAACCATTCTTACCTTAGCTAAATTCTTGTGTTCCGACAATCTGATAACCCCCGCTCTACTAGTTTGACCTATATAGTTAATCTCACAGTCACACACACACAATAGGGTAGGAGAGGGTTATGATTCTAAGAAGTAATCTATGTAAGTGGAGAGAGAGACTGATTACTGAATCCTGCCTGGTTCATCGAGTCTACACCCAACACTACACATGCAACAGAAATGACTCAATGCAAATACCAGAAATATGAAAGATATCATCATCGCCAGTCAAATCAGAGTAGTGTAATAAATAATCTCAAAATCTATTTCAATTCACGCACATCACAACATTCTAACAAGTTACTTATTTTGACTATAAAAACACTCGTCTTACTTTCCATCTGATTGTAATTGATTGATAACACTCGTATTCTTATTTTTGAATGCACATTATCCTATATTGATTTTTATTCAAATATCTAGTCAATTCCAGTCATGTATATAAATGAAGTAAAAACGTTGTGTGAGTCACTTGATATGATTATGAGCAATAGTTTGTGGTCGAAACGTGGTCATCAGTTAATATTACTGTACAACACAGTGTGATTTATCACAATAAAATCTTATCTATAATTGAGTTATACTTTACCACAGTGCCCACGTTTCATACTTATATCAATTAGACCGGAAAGCTCAATTCTGCTTAAGTTTGCTAAAGCAATCTCTACCGAACGCCTGAAACCCGATTTATGTGTTCAGAAAGAGGCAGTTATCATCAGTGTTTCTTGCCCTGGTAACTGGATGTCTTTATTCTCTCTTTCATTTGATTACCTAGTCTTTGCTCTTAACCTGTCCCCTCCCCGTTTTGAAATAGCCTAACCTTGCTCGTCTCTTGTTTCTATGACTTCAGTTGAACTCACTATGTTGCTAAGTAATTTACTAGTAACTCATCACCTTGATCACCAATTGTCCTTGTTAAATAACTCCTTCACCATTGTAATCATACATTTACTTTGTTTAAACTTGAACTCCTTATGTACAAAGTATATAAACTTAATTTTCTGAAAACTGTTTAATAAGTCCAGAACCTTCTGTCATTAACTGACATCATGTACAATTTGAAAATATGTTAAAACTTTTCTATGCATAAAATGAATAATAATTCTATTTATTCTGTAAGAAGCTGATGAGAAGCCAACGAAATAAATGATGCTACCACCTTCTCATTATGCAAAAACCACTGTTGTTCTTGCTTTATTCAAATGGAATTTACTCATAATTTATAATACTCTAACTATCTTTAATATTTACCAGAATGTACGCATAGTGAATATCTCAGTTAGGTCAGTAAAACTCGACCTAGATGAACTGATATTTCCACTCTGTCTCTCTCCACAATACTGCTTCAACACTGGTTTTCTTTTGTACACCTGAAGAAAGCATCTTGTGTATTTTCCAAAAGCGAAATCCGGAGCAAGTTGAGTATGCGCCCTACTTGATTTGATGAATTAATCGCTCAACAGATTTTCTAAAAAGACAATGGAAGCTTAGCAACTGAACATCCTAGCTCAGAGAATACAAACGCATAAAAACCCCCCAAACAATGTGAGCTACTATATTTAATCCGTTTATGGGTCAATATTTATCTGCGTAATTAGGTACAATGATTATTTTGGTACTGAGTATTGGATATAATACTCTGTTCAAACATGTCTTCTTTTATCATTTATAAATATATATGGTTTACATGCAATAAAGACAACTGTACTGAAAACTCTGATATTGACTGCTTCAGCTATCACTGCCAGTGATCCTCCCTGTAAAACAGACAAAACCATAGCGTAGATTGTCACCTAGTGCATTCACTGGTTAGGTTTATTAATTAAAGAGGAAGTTCACTTAACAAATCATAGCAATTTACTTACAAAAACTTTACAACCAGAGTGAAACGCTTGATCACTAAAGGGGAAGAAATATACAATGAAAATATTCCCAGTTGTCCTTAATTTGATCTGTGCATAAGTACTATTAAAAAGGTAAAATTGCATTCCTCATATTTTAGCTCCTACAAAAATTCACTGAATGCTGACTACAGAATATACGAGGTAACACAGCTGTATGTCATTCTTAATCATTACTTTTCATCTGAGTACAAAGATTGTTATTTCTGTGAGGAATTTGGTGAAATTTCCTTTTGATTCTTCACATTTGCATGCTGGTATTAAGTGTTACTCATTTGTGGATATAAGAAGCTGGATAACACTCTAATCAATCTGCATTGCTCGTTAGACAAATCGAAGTGGTCTGTACACTGAAGGCCGAATGCTCTTATGGATATAAGGATAAAACTTGAGCGCTAGGGTAGAGTATAATTACACTATGGATAACAGTCTCTCAGTGTTAAGCAGTGATATTACTTACTGATGACCACGTTTCGAGCATAACCTATTACTGCTCATTATATCATATTAAGGCAATACTCACACAACTTTCTTGCTTCGTTTATATACATGAGTAAAAATTGATGATTAGACATTTGAATAAAATCAATAAAAGTTCAATAGACATGCGTGAAACAGAGAGGAAGACAAAGTACATTCGAAGACAATATTCGTGTTATCAATAAATTAGATATGCAGGATGAGAATTAGATGAGTGTTGTTGGTCAATCTACTAGGTAAGATGAAACATTCGGAAATAATATTAGTGTTATCAATAAAATACAGTAGGATGAGAATTAAGACGAGTGTTGTTAGTCAGTGAGAATGGGAAATAAGATGTTTTTCAAAGTAAAATGAATAACTTGTTAGAATGTGAATTGAAATTGACATTTTAACATTATTTATTATCCTCTGATTTGACTGGTGGTAATATCTTCCATGTTTCTGGTATTTGCGTTGAGTCATTCCTGTTGTATGTGTTGGGTTTGGACTCGATGAACCAGGCAGGATTCAGTAATCGATCTCTCTCTCCAATTCCATTATGGATAAGACTTTATTTTGATAATCACATAGTGTTGTACAGTAATATTCACTGATGACCACCTTTCGACCACAAACTATTGCCACTCATAATAATATCAAGTCACTCACACAACGTTTTTTCTCCTTCATTTATAAACATGACTGGAATTGACTAGATATTTGAATAAAAATCAATATAGGATAATGTACATTCAGAAATAATAATACGGCTGTTATTGGTCAATTATAACAGTAACTTGTTATGATTATGAGCAATAGTTTGTGCTCGAAACGTTGTCATCAGTTAATATTACCGTATAACACTGTGTGATTATCAAAATAAAATCTTATCCAAAATGGAGTTACGCTCTACCACAGTGCCCAAGTTTTATACTTATATATCTCTCCACCTACCGATATTACATTTTAGAATTTTGACTCTGTCCCACCCTAATGTGCCGTTGTGTGTTAATGCGTGCAATGTGGTTACTGAGTTTCTCTCTAAATTCCTTATCTTCGGGAGGTCAATCATCCTAACCTTAGCTAAATTCCTATGCTCTGATAATCTCATTGCTTACGCCTACGTACTCCAATTACTTCAAGAAAAATAATATCAGCAGAGGGGAAAATGTCAGTAAATTATGTCTAAGAGAAGAACTACATAGAATTATTATAAAACTAAAGAATATACGAAATGAAATTGAAAAACTCAAACACCAACTCAAATGTACGACAGATGATAGAGATAATGAAATTGTGATTGAAACATCCAAAAAAGGTAGAGAATCTGCAATAAGAAAAACAAAAACCACGCAAATATTAAGAAATCGGGCTGATTATTAGAAGAAAAGAACAGCACAGTAAATGAAGAAGTTGACAACAAAGTTTCATCTTCCATTGACAAAACAAGGTATGTGATCAACATCTCATTAAGAGAATTAAACTCAGGTGAGATAAAACTACTTCAAAAAGGATTAAATTTCAATGTAACCGGTGGCAAACTAAAACCAGAAGATGTCATCCATAACATAGAAGTAGCGTTAAATTCAATAGATAAGATGACAGCAGAAGAAGTTCGCCCACAGTGTGCATTAAGTCTAAAGAAACAAGAGAAAGCACAGTCAACCTTAACTAAATCGGAAAGATTAGATCTAATTAATCTAAAAAATGATAAAAACATCGTTATCACGAAAGCCGATGAAGGAAACTCTACAGTAGTTTTGGATAAATCTGATTCTGTAAAGAAAGTCACTGAACATATTGAAACGGGTCCATGTGACGAAATTAAGAAGCCTGTGGATAGAATAATAAATAAGATTAAGTAAACTACAGAGGTCACTGGGTGAATTTGAATCGTTTAATTCGATGCCTAAAACGAATAACGCTAGCAGAATATATGGTACCATAAAAATACATAAACCAGCTTACCTCACAAGACCAATAGTAGATTTCAGAAGTGCGCCTACATATGAATTATCAAAACACTTAGCTCTGACACTATGCTCCATTAGAAATCGTTCAAACTCTAGGCTAACTGATTCATATGAAATGAAAAGGAAACTAAATAACATTCAACTACAGAATGATGAAACAATGGTCGGTTTTGATATAACTAGTCTATATACCAATCAATATGGCCTTAGAAGCGATTAAAAGAGAACTAACTTCTGGTCCTGAACTCACTTATAGGACGAAGCTACTCACTGAAGAAATTATTTTAGTGTTATAACTGTAGGGGAATTAAATGAGGACGTTTTCGCCTTATTCTATCTGCGCCTGACTAATATGCCTATCTGCTTCTGGTACCTTCCGATTCAGCGAACCACGCAAATATCAAAAGACAAAAGCTGGCTGTGACTGTGTATTGTAGTACAACAACTACGACAAACTACGACGACGACAACAAATAAACTTATTTAGGAAATGGTATTTATACATTTTCACAACCAATACAGACAGCTAACAGTATTTGAAATAATTGGTCGTAATAGTCAATAGCAAAATGCGTGAGAAATGATGATATACCACTTATACGAGATTAACAGTCGTTAAGATAATTGAACAATAACAAAGTGCCTGGGAAATGATAATATAGCACATATGCGAGATTAACAGTCGTTAAAATAACTGAACAATAACAAAGTGTGTGGGATCCTATTGTTGTGCTGCTATATTTTGACTGAATTAGAGTACACGTATATCTTAGCACATCTTCGCGTTTATATTTGTGTCCTAACGTTGCGATTACTCGACATCCACAACGTAATTCAAAAGGCACTTGCGAAGGAATACGATAGTGTATTATTGCAGCAATCAAAATTCAAAAATCGAGCGAGTGCAAAAGTATCAATTGTTAACATGCAAGATTTAGAGTAATAAACAAATCAAAGTACAATTACATAGTGAAAGTATACTGCGATGATGAGTAATAAAACGGGTCACTACAATAGCCCCTCCGTAGAATGCAGGTAAATGAAGTTTACCTGTATTCGGAATGATATTGTAAATTACAAGGACAAAAAAAAAATATGAAAACCGAATTGAGGCTTTTTAGTTTTCTGAGGTTCGATTATAACTGTATATATTCGAAAATGTTAACAACTTTGAAACGAACTAAAATGTTTAGAAAGTTGTGCAAAATGTAACAATAAAAGCAGAAAAATTATCATTAGAATAATAATGAGGTTGTTATTGTAAAGAGTTACAGAATAGATTTATATCTTACATGCAGTTAACAGTACCGTAATAAGGTAGTATGGAAATGACTTGGGTAAACATTCAGTTACCTCTATTTCCATGAAAGCTGGTTGTACAAGTGGAATTGTACAAGAAGAGATGGCTGTGCCAGAGAAGAGTGCAGCAGTAGCTGCTGCTGCTGTTACGGTTGAAAGTGAACGTCCGTCAGTATGTTGTTGTTGTTGCTGGGGTGTTGTTACTCGGCGTTGAGGAGTAACTTGAATTGATGTTTGCTGAGGTTGGAGAGTAGAAGTTGGTTGATTGATAGCCATTCCAACAGAAGCAGTTGGCATAAACTGTGGTAAACCAGTGGTTTGAATCAACTGACCGTTAGGACCAACAGCCATGACTTTTAATGGAGCTCCTGGTGCCAGTGATAAACTGGGGAGTAGCATAGGAGCATGCAGCTACAGTACAAGGTTGACCACTGACAGAGACGTCAGTTACCATCATTGTTGCTTGTTGCTGATGTTGTTGGATATAAGCTTGCTGTTGAGCTGGTTGTAACTGATGAGCTTGTGCTTGAATCTGTGGTTGTTGAGGTGACTGGGTAAACTGTTGTAATTGAACAGCTGTAGGACCGGCTTGAGTAAATGGAGTTGCAGACCATTGTGAGAGTGTTTGCACACCTGTAGACAATGCTGAAGCTTGAGGACAGAGAACTGGAATTGAAGTGTTGCATAACAGCCAGCTGCTACAGCTGCTTGAGTATCAGGGTGAACTGGGATAGCAGTCGCTGTGCCGCCAGGTCCGGAGGTACTTTAAGCAGAAATATCAGTAATTATACATCCAAATGTTGTGAAGTTATAAAAGTTAATGCGATGGCAAAGATGACTTATTCCACTGTGTATACTTCGAAATGATGTAGTCCATCAATCAGCTATGTCGGGCTCGCCAATTTGTTGTGCGATGAGCAAACACAAGAATGAGTTCGGAATATCTAATAAATAAAAAAAATTAATCCAACAAGTGTAACAACGCGTCGAGGTCAAAAGTCGTCGTCGGAGTCAGCAAGTTATCGTCGGGCGCACCAATTTGTTGCTGCTATGTTTTGACTGAATTAGAGTACACGTATATCTTAGCACATCTTCGCGTTTATATTTGTGTCCTAACGTTGCGATTACTCGACATCCACAACGTAATTCAAAAGGCACTTGCGAAGGAATACGATAGTGTATTATTGCAGCAATCAAAATTCAAAAATCGAGCGAGTGCAAAAGTATCAATTGTTAACATGCAAGATTTAGAGTAATAAACAAATCAAAGTACAATTACATAGTGAAAGTATACTGCGATGATGAGTAATAAAACGGGTCACTACACTATCATTTAGGAATTCAATTATGCCTCACAACTTCTATCTTTAAATTCCAAGGCAAAATACATAGACACACAGAAGGTGTAGTAATGCAATCACCAGCATCCCCTACCGTAGCAGATATCCTTATGGACAGCTGGGAAAATATTGCTCCTAATACATTTAATCCTACTTCAAAAATATGGTGGAGATTTGTGGATAACGCTTTCACCCACAGTGTTATAAACAAAACATATCTCTAGCTACTTGACACATATAAACTCACTAGTAAAGGGAATACAATTCACATTTGAATCGGAAAATGAACAAGGAGAATTAGCTGTGATGTTAGATTGCAAAATAAAACGAAGAGTAGAAGGTAAGCTGAACTGTAGCATTTATAATAAGCCAACGCATTTTGATAGATATGTAGACTTTAATTCATGTCATCCGTTGTGTGTAAAGGCTGGCTTAATTAAGTGTCTAACATGCTGAGCAAAAGCACTAAGTAGTACAACAAAACACCTAAACGATGAAATGAAACAGATAGGAGAAGCGTAAGTGTTATATAATTATCCTATAAAATTCATTCAGAATATCAAAAAGGTCAAAAGCTAAATAAAAGTAATGGTGGAATTAATAATGATAACATAAATAAAAGAGAATATAAGGTGTCTGATTTTATGCTATATGAGGAAAAGACATCTGAGGCCCTACGTAGGATTCTCATTTGAACAGGAATTCGTGTGGCATTCAAACCTACAAACTCACTCAGGTAGGACTAGCTCTGTAAGCTAAAGAACCAAATGGACCCAACTAAACAAAATAATGTAATTTAAAAGTTACCTTGTAATGACTGCGAGGTCAACTTCATGGGTCAAAATAGTAGATCATGAGTAGTGAGATTATCACATCATAGGAATTTAGGTAGGATTACTGAATCCTGCTTGGTTCATCCAGTCTACACCCAACACATGCAATGGAACTGACTCAACGCAAATACCAGAAACATGGAAGATATTACCACCAGTCAAATCAGAGGATAATAAATAATGTTAAAATGTCAATTTCAATTCACATTCTAACAAGTTATTCATTTTACCTTAAAAAACATCTTATTTCCCATTCTCATTGACTAACAACACTCGTCTAATTCCCATCCTGCATATCTAATTTATTGATAACACGAATATTGTCTTCGAATGTACTTTGTCTTCCTCTCTGTTTCACGCATGTCTATTGAACTTTTATTGATTTTATTCGAATGTCTAATCATCAATTTTTACTCACGTATATAATAAACGAGCGGTAATGAATTGTGCTCGATTCGTGGTCGTCAATAAATAATATTACTGTATAACACTGTGATTTTATCAAAATACAAATTTTATCCATGATGAAGTGCGAATCCGCTTATTCGGATCCGAACTTATCGACTTTCGCAACCAGTCTGATTCAGCTCACAGGATCGAATCAGTTCAAAACTCCTCGATTCTAGCCGACTGCTAGAGCACGCTATGAATACGCTGAATCAAATTAGCAATTTGCAAATTAATTCGTGATTTGCAAACTAGCTCATTACAAAGTGATGTGAGTTTTTTTCCAGGTACTCAAATAAATAAATCAGTAGTGTGCACCACCATGCACTTGTGTTTACTTTCTTGAAAAGCATTTTTCATATGAAGCAGACTTTGTAAGATGATCTGAATAATCTTCGTTTCCAAAGGAAGCTGTGCTAAGATTGAAATCAGAAATTAATTTCCTAATTGCGATATCGATGTAATTCTTGCATTCCCCATGAGTGAATATGTTTTATGGATATTTGATGCCTGTAATAGCAAGGAGAAATATCATGCCATGTTTGGATATTCTTTTGCAAATCAATAAAAGTAAATCTCATTTTAGAGAGCACGTTATCGAGTAGAAAAATTCTAAATCCGAGTTGATTACTTACCGCGAAATCTCATCGACTAAGTGTCTTCATTGGAAATTAGTTTTTTTCGGTTGATTTGAGAATTTGTTCAACAATTTGTACATCAGACTATCGAATTGGTACAGATCGACTGAATTCACAGTTAACTTTACTATTTTCACCAAAGACTGCGTCTGTAATTTGAGCAAAATTTGAAGCACGGGATTGCCTAAGCACATTCTCGCATTCTCCATCAATTGATAGCAATTGGGATTAGGCATATCGTCCTCCGCCTAATTTGGATTAAGGCTTTAATGCAAATTTTGTGAAGCTGGCAGTGTCAGCTTACAGTGGGAAAGGTCGACAAGTTTGTCGTAGACAGAAACCGTAATAATATATCACAGATTACAAGACGTTTCGTTCACTGCAATATCTACCTAGTGCTCAAGTTAAAACCTCTTTTTTAATAATAATGATAATAATTTGCTTTATTCCAAAACAGTACTTGTGATACAGAATGGAATTCTCAGCATTTTCATTACATTATTGCATCCAGTTAGTACATTATCAATAAATAGAATTCTACATAGATTCAGGAAATTTCAGCTCATTATGACAACAACATATTGGCATGTCGGTAGCAAAGCCAAAGTTGAACAATGTTTGAAGGTAATAGAAAAGTAGGTGCTATCATATTTACTGGCGTAAGCGGAAGAAAGAAACAAAGCGGCACATAACGGAAAAAAAGAAAAGGGAGAGAGAGAAAAGGAAAAGAAAGAAAGAAAATGTTGCACCTATAAGTGATATGAGTTGGAAAGACGAGATCCAGTTGTTCTACTGACTATTTAATGAGTTACAGGTGTCACGCCTAATGCTTTCTTTATCGCACAGAACACGAGCTAAGTAGGGTATGGTTGAGTTTTTGTACTTACTGGTGCGAGCATATAGTTTCCTATATAGGCTTCTGCTTTTGCTTGATGAGATGCGAGGGGAGAGTTGTGAGTGAAGAGGGTGGTGTGAGTTAGATAAAATGGATTTGGCCCACTTTTCACATGAGTTCATGTGCCTGTCAACCAGAATATTAACAAGCTGGTTAAGTGGCACGTTGCCTACCCTGCTGACAACCTTTAACATCCTGCGTAATATGTTATAGTCTTTCTTCAGTAGCCCGGGAAAAACTAAGGGAGAACAATAGAGAATAATAATTATGAGTCCTACCAGTTAACGAACTGATGATATACACTTACCAACAGGCATTTAAACCTACAACAAAGCATTAACAGTGACCTAAATTCTCAAGGAAATTTCGAGTTATAATTCGATTGATTAAATTCACCCTATTTAAATATTGATTTTCTATTAGCCATGTAACATCTTGCACTGACGTTAACTGAAACAGTAACCAATGGCTTCTTATTGTTTATTTGCCACCTGGGAAGCTGTGTAGAGTTCGATAAAATGACATGTGCGAAGAATACGTCTACCAACAGAATACCGTGGAGTTTTTGCACATTTTCATGACAAGGATTTCAGCGCATTTTTAAATGTTATTATCTAGAGTACCAAACTAAGTCATACAATAAAGCCGACGAAACTGTATGTAAGATAAGTAGACGACACGTTTAACACACTTAACAGTCAAAAACAGACGACCAATCTACTCAAGTTACTCAGTTTTGTTTATCTTCATTTGCATTTGACTGATATTTAAAATGAAACCTGAGAAATGAAGCTTGCCGGAACAACAATTGGAATCATAATAGATTCATTGGACAGATCAACATTTTCTATTGAGCAACTTTTCTACTATTGCATTCAAAGGTAACCTAGATTAGTCAAGACGTTTTTTCACGGCCAACTAGAATATGAATGACTATTTTGGCATGTGGCCTATTCTGTAACAGTTTATAAATTAGATCTATAGTATGGTGTGCCTGTTAGTCTCTGATTTGTAGTGCAAAAACATAAGTAGCACGTGTTACGACGCTAGAGTTCTAATTTTTGATGATTAGAACTGAATAAAATACTAAGAACAAGAAGTTGAAGGGAGGTCAAATATTCCGGTCCAAAGTATGTATGCATGAAGACGTAAACAACATAAATGAAGAGATACGAAATAATATTGTTAAAATTAATAATTTGGCTAATTAATAAGTCGCACGATTTATTTGGCCACAGTGGTCATGGTTGGAAAGAAGATACAACGAGAAGGAAAATATTTGTCAACTTGTACATAATAATAATAATAGAACTCCATTATACATAAGATTTCATTTTGATGAATCACACAGTGTTGTACAGTAATATTGCTCATAATCATATCAAGTCACTCACACAACTTTCTTGCTTCATTTATATACATGAGTGGAATTCATTAGATATTTAAATAAAAATCAATATGGGATAATGTACATTCAGAAATAATAATATGAGTGTTATCAATCAATTGCAATCAGATGGGAAATAAGACGAGTGTTTTCCTTAGTCATAATAAGTGACTTGTTAGAATGTTGTGATGTGCTTGAATTGAAATAGAACTTTAAGATTATTTATCATCCTCTTCTGATTTGACTGGCAGTAATAACATTTTCCATATTTCTGGTATAACACCGTGTGATTTATCAAAATAAAGTGTTATCCTTAATGGAGTCATTTCTGGTATTTGCATTGAGTCATTTCTGTTGCATGTGTAGTGTTGGGTGTAGACTCGATGAACCAGGCAGGATTCAGTAATCAGTCTCTCTCCACTTACATAGATTACTTCTTAGAATCTTAACCCTCCCCCACCCTATTATATGGTTGTGTGTTGATGCATGCATTGCAATTGCTGAGCTTTTTTCTAAATTACTTATCTTCTCGGGGTCAACCATTCTTACCTTGGCTAAATTCGTATGTTCCGACAATCTGATTACCCCCGCTCTACTAGTTTGACCTATATAGTTGACCTCACAGTCACACACACACAAAAGGTTAGGAGAGGGTAACGATCCTAAGAAGTAATCTATGTAGGTGGAGAGAGATTGATTACTCAATCCCGCCTCATTCATTGAGTCTACATCCAACACATGCAACAGAAATGACTCAATGCAAATACCAGAAATATGGAAGATATTATTACCGCCAGTCAAATGAGAGGAGGATAATAAATAATCTCAAAATTCTATTTCAATTCACGTACATCATAACATTCTAACAAGTTACCTATTTTGACGAAAGAAAACACTTGTCTTATTTCCCATCTGATTGTATTTGATTGATAACACTCGTATTCTTATTTTTGAATGCACATTATCCTATATTGATTTTTATTCAAATGTCTAATCAATTCCACTCATGTGTATAAATGAAGTAAAAACGTTGTGTGAGTCACTTGATATGATTATGAGCAATAGTTTGTGGTCGAAACGTGGTCATCAGTTAATATTACTGTACAACACAGTGTGATTTATCACAATAAAATCTTATCTATAATTGAGTTATACTTTACCACAGTGCCCAAGTTTTATACCTATATCAATAATAATAGTAGACAAAAGTATTCGGGGTTATTTTAAATGGATAAACTCAATTTACAAACATAATTTACAGATCTCCGAATATCAAAAGTAACAAAGCCGAAAAAAAATGTTCACATCATTATATCAATTTAAGTATAATTATATTTCAATAGTTTACACACAATGATAAGTTTTGTTATTGGTAATATTTCGAGCAAAATTACTACCCGTGTTCACACCACTGTTGGAATTGTTTTACTTTTTACTGATATTAAATCATTATATCATGTTATCTTGTTCAATTCGTTGTTCTTACCTTGTTCATAGAATGTCTGTCTGTCTGGATTCAATATAGAACTTGGCACCGAAGTGCAGCAGTTCGAGTTACCACGTTCCAAATAACACAAAAAGGTAGACAGGAAAATGAGTGAAGAGAATCAATAGAATTTTGACAAGTGTAAGAGTGAAACAGTGTGAGTAATGGTAGGAAGGAATATGAAAGATTACAGAGACTGAATACATCTGCGTAAGCCATTGACAACGATTTTGAGCCATGTCACCTATTGTCTCCAGCCATTGGTTCTTAGAGTCCTGAGGGCCCCAACCCGGAAGTCTGCATCTCCCTACCTGACTCAGTTTAACTGTCAGGGATTTCATGGATTGATGCCATGTTTTTGTTTGGCCACCACTTACTCTTTTCCAACCTGCACCTATATTATGTAGTAATGGCCGTCGGGGGAGGCGATGGTTAGCTATGCTGTTCACAGAATAATCGCCGACTGAGTGCATCCGTGGCACTCTCTTAACTTGCTGAGGAATCAATAGTAAACTATAAAAAACCAATGTCAAGTCACTCCTTCTATATGGGTCAGAAATTTGCACTGCATGTCAAGAAAAGCATTTCTAACGGGCCACTGCAGACTTTTATCGATAGCTGCCCACTTCGCTGGCTGGCTTCATACTGATGATCAAATGGCAGGACTGGAAGACTTAGTAACAAGAAACTCTGGCAATGAACAAACCAACCAAATGCAGATCGCTCAACAACTATGTAGGCGAAAATGTAGATAGATCGGGTGCATATTGAGGAAACCGTCGCATGACATCACGCGCCAGGCCCTCGAGTAGAATGCCAATGGGAAGCGACCAGCGAGCGAGGGTGACTCCTTGAGAAAAGAATCTTTGAACATGTGACAAAAAGGCTATTTATTAGAATGTGAAATTCTTCTTAGGTGTGTTATTGGCAGACACATCTTTCACATAAGTCGTGTTATTGGTCCCGACACATCTTTCTAGACAGTAAACAGACAAAGAATGTTTACAGTTTGAAACGATGTCACTGAGGAATGTAATGTGGGGGAATAGAAAATCAGTATGTCAGTATTCGGTTGAATTTCCAGTAAGCAGAGATATGCAGGCGATTGAAATCAGACTTCATCATCACATCGGATGCATACCGATATCTTATAATTCTAATACAAATTCGCCTGGAATATATCAACTAGTAACTCAATAAGCAGCGTATAGTTGGCCTGATACCGAGTAAATCGATTACGGGAATGTCTTTTCTGTAAGTTAACTATACTATGACAGACAATCAGTAAGACTACATGCGTCCCGATATGACTGTCAAACTGTCTAATCTACCACATCTGCCCCATCACAACATCAGGATGAACGGCAGTAACATTGAAAACAATCTGATGTGGTATGTCAATTTATGCAGTGGAAGTTATGGCATACTCTAAAACAAAAATTGCATATGTCAGTTGGCTTATATCACGTTTTGACTTAGAAACAGTTCTTAGAAAGGCATGAATAACTTGTGAATACTGCTTTCACTACTATTTCCCAGCACACTACCACAAATAAACCACGCATCCTGAAACTCTTTGAAAGAGCAGATTACCATTTTTTTCTTAAATTAATCAAGATGCTTTAGCCATACTTGATAATCAGCTAGCCAACATTGTTTTAGACTCAGTTCTATTAATTTTCCACAATCCACCAACTAAAATCTATCCTTAAATGTACATTTCAAGATAATGGGGAAAAAAAAGGGGGAGGGAGAAACAGACGTGAAATGGAGTATTGGTTAAAGATCAAATACGTCGTGTAGCCCGAGAAAACGGCATTTTTGAAAGGCGCTTACCGAACTCTTGTGAGGGAATGCTGGTCCGATTACTTTTTAGCATAACTAGATATGCGATACTTCACAGTTTATGCTGCATTGGTCTATTTGTGTTTGCCAGCAATATCCTTCATTTCCGAACTCCGATTACGATGTCACTTCATGCAACAGCTACACACTTACGAAAAAGTTTGCCCTGACATCAGTGACGACACTGACAAGACACTAAAATCCGTTACACGCAAACACAAAATTGTCTATATATTTTCTACTGTATTGGAAGAAAAGACATGGTCTGTACCATTCACGAAACCACCAGCCTCTAAAAATATGAAGTAAAACAGCTTTGTAACAGTGTTACTCATTACAGATATAAACACAACTATATGATAACAGGATGATTTATACAGCTGCTAAACACCTAGTTACTGTCAGCACTGATTGATCAGAAATCGAAACAATGAACTTTGCTATTTATCATTACATGCACTAGTATAAAACAGTAAGTCAGTTACACGGAAGAAATGTATTCCGCTAGAATTTAACTTCACGCTATATATATATAGGCGTAACCAGTATTTTGTCTAGCTTTTAGTCATGACGGCTGAATTCTGTCATTCTAGTCTGTAGTGTGTTCGTCTATCTAGGTGACTCACCACTGGTTATTATTTTTAAGCTGATGTGAGATGGTTGCAGGCAATAGGCAGAAAGCTCTAGAAAAACCGGATTGTGTACAACCATCAGCAAAACTTCTTGAAACACTGAAGATACTGAAGTCACATCAGAGATTGATGCAGTCTGGATAGTTCACTGGTAATGTCACTGGAACAAAAATGAAAACTGCAAAACCTAATAAAATGTCATTCTATCGATATCAAAGTTCAAACGGGATTTTGTGCTCACTGGTGCTTATCAGCACACCAGGAATGCTAAATGCTTCTTGAAAAAAACTAATAGATGAAAGTAACTAAACGGAAATGATTGAAAAACAAATAACGGGCGTCTTAAAAAGAATTAAAGTCAATGAATTAATTTTCAAGCATTGGTTTTGTAGGGATTTTGTCTGATTAGTTGAAGGGTTTCATCATGAGCTGACATCAGTTAGAACCGCTGGAAAACCTGGGAGTACTGGACAGTTGTTTCATCCCGGTTTGGAACTCTTCATCAGTACGCACCCACCGCCGGGGCTCGAATCCAGGACCTTCTGGTTACAAGGCGAGCTCGTAGACCATTGAGACACTGGGGCCCGATCCAATGGTCCATGAATTCTAACTTCTGCCAATTCACGACATAGCGCGACCGTTTCGCAATGTCTTCTTCGATGAGTTGCTGCCTCATCTTCAACCAGCTGTACCCTACTGGTCACGGCTTCCCACTAGAACCTCAGGTTAACTGCCTGAATAGGGCCAGTCACTAGTGAGCATCAGTGGGTGCGTACTGATGAAGAGTCCCAAACTAGGTTGAAACACTTGTCCAGTATATATATATATATATATGTTAACATAAGAGGGTAGTAACAAAAGTGATGAATTGTCACAAACAATTGTTAAAGAAGAGTTACGTAATAACATGAATAGTTTGGTGAAAAAGTTGTGCTCAGTGTGAACATGGAAACAAAATAAAATACGGAATTACGTAAGTTTTAAAGGAATACAAGGGTTTTAATTAGTTAGAAAAAACAAGCAAAAAATCAAAAGTTAAGCCAGATCAACAGAATTTTTAATATGGTAGTAGAAGTGGCTGAATGATTTTCTTTTGTATGCATAGCTCTGGTTCTTCTAACTGAATGGCTAGGGCTTCTGCAATGCAGATAAGACGGAAACGTATTGTCTTTGGAAGGTTGTTCCTCACTTTGTACATTACTTTGAAGGAAGCGTTCGTTGAGATGGAATAACCAGTGGTGACGAGATGTTCGATTATCGCACTCCTTATACGGCTACTACTTTCTTTCTGCAGCCACGCTGGATAATGTTCTTTGACCCTTTTTGACAGGATGCCCATCGAACGACTGATGTACCTGGCTCAACAACAAAAGGTGAACTGATATATACACTTAGAAGTGGTCAAGTGCGAAATCTTGTCCTTCGGGCTTCTGCAGATCAGCGGGCGACTGGAGAACACCACTCTCAGTGTTATCGCGAAGAAAGTTCTTCTTAAATAAGTGGAAATTTTTCTCTTAAGGATATCACTGAGTAGGTCACCTTTGAAGTTGAGGTTCACATGAAGTATCTTTTTTGGCACGGTCGGCGTCTCTTGCTTTTGAATTTGATGTTTTTGTCTATAAAATCTTGGTGGATATCCGTTTTGTATGAAGATTTCTTTCAAGCAGTGTAATTCTTCCTCCAGGGTATCAAAACCACAGATGCGTCGGACGCCGGCAGCAGAGGATTTAATTTGGTTTCTTTTTCGACTGATTGGTATCCAGCTGTAGAAGCTTGTCGGTTGGCCGTTCCATGCGAGTTTCCTATGGATGAACTTTCTTAAAGTTCCGTCAGCTCCTCTTTTAAGTGCAACATCAAGAAAAGGAATTATGGATCCATTTTCTATTTCAAGAGTAAATTTTGTAGCTGAATGGCAGTTGTTAAACATTTGTAGTAACTGATTAAGATCGTGACCATCATCACAGATAATTAAGATGTCGTCCACATATCTAGCATACAATTGGAAATTATCAATAGTTGATTGCAGTGGGCATTTCTCGAGGTTTGCCATGAAGCAGTCTGCTAGCAATGGGCCCAGTGGATATCCCATTGCGATCCCATCTTGTTGTCTGTAAATACCATCATTGAATGGGAATTGTACATTAAGTGTACATCTCAGTAGTAGTTCTTTTAAACAAGTCGTCGGTAATCCGATGTTCAGCTGGTTTTCGTCTATATATTGACAAATGTGATAGACAGTTTTTGTGAGTGGAACGTTGGTAAATAGTGACTCAATGTCAATAGAGAGCATATTTTTGTTCGTTACATTGATATCTTGTATATAGTCGACAAATTGAAAGGTGTCACGAAGAGAATAGTGGCACATCTGTTTTCGTACAGGTTCTAAAATATCAGCTAACCATTTCGCTACTGAATGGTATGGGGAACCTGACATATCTAAAATTGAGCGGAGTTGGAGGCCGGATTTATGTATCTTTGGTAGGCCGTATAGTCTTGGTATTGTTGATCCTGTCGGTCGAATGTGATCATAAACTTCATGAATGATTAACTGTTCGGTTTTCATTCTTTTGAGAAAATCAGTGAGCTGTTTTTCGATATGTTCCGTTTTATTTATTTCATTGAGTGGTTGCGAGATAAACATCGGCATACCAACAACATATTTGAAAGAACTGCTACTCAGGTGTACCCTTAATGTACAATTCAGTTTCAGTGTCACCATTTACAGACAAAAGGAAAAGATTGCGATTGGATGTTGCTTAGGTCCATTAGTAGCAGACTGTTACACAGCAAGCTTCGACATCGGTCGATTAAAGTTGACCGTTGATAATTTGCAATGTATATAACGCATGAGGACGACATTATCATTATTTGCGACAATAATTTTTATCTCAGTTAGTTGTTGCAGAAATCTGACAACAGCCAACCAACAACAAAATTTATTGTTGAAATGGGAAACAAATCCAAAATTCCCTCTACAAACTCATTCTTCAATTAATCGACAAAGTGAAGGACGTCCTTTCAAAGACAATATATTTCGTCTCGTTTACATTGCCAAAGCTCTAACCATTCAGATATAGAAACCGGAGCAACGCATACAAAAGGAAATTATTCCACCAATTCTACTTTGAGGGTAACAACCTTGTTGTTTTCAACCAAGATGGGCGCGTACTGCTGAAGAGTTCCAAACTAGGATGAAACATCCGTCCAGTACTCCAAGGTTTTCCAGTGGTTCTCTAACTGATGTCAGCTCATGATGAAATCCTCCATGCAATTTGATTTAGTTTATTTTTTAGCCATCGTATTTCTTCCGAACACTTACGAAATTTCACTCTTTCGGTCGTTACTATATTCATCGTGATTACAACTCATTCGTTATATCCTTCATATTATCAAGTAACTTGAACAACTTCTATTATGTATTGACAAACATTAATAGGCATGATTGTGACAACTCATCACTTTTGCTACTACTCTCTTTCATGAAAAATTATACATAAATGCGATTGTACAGTTAAAGAAAATAAATTCACCGAAAAGAGCCTCTTCCGGATGGGGATAAAAAGGAATAGAATTCTGACAGTTCAATATACTTACTCGGAGGCTAGTAGATAACGGTAAAATCCCAGACGCTCATTTCGTCTTTGTTCGGGCCTCGTCACTCCAATGCATCTATACGTCTAATGAGAATTGAATCCAATACTAAGATTTTAGACGCGAAGGCGTTATCCACCTGACTGCTGATACAGGAGAGTGAATTGTTGCATAGTTAATTAAAGGACAGAGGAAAAAACTTCTATCAACCCATAAATCGATGACAGTGACTGACAAGAAAAACACTATGTCCAATCACAAATTTCTCAGTAGGTAGACTGAGTGATTTCTGCTGCAAGGGTGACTACAAACAGTCTCATAATCTGACTGATGTTACTTACAGAAATAATATAACGATAGTTGATAATTACAAAGACAATCCTATAAAGCTGAAAATTAAAAGTATTAGTACTGATAGGTGTAAAAACAACTTTTCCAAATCTGAGACAATGCAATAGTTCATATATAAAGAAATCTGTCTAAAATATACATAAAGAAAAGTTGACTGTAAAATCAGTGAACAGAAAATCACCGTGAAAGCTTTACAATTTCATAATCAACACTTGCCTGATCGATTTTTCAAGTATCTAATCGATACACATAAATGCGTCTATAAAAAACCAGTTATGTTTAATTTCAGCTGACCCTGACGATATATGCATATATGAACGCGTGACTGTGCGTATATATATATATATATATATATATATATATATATATATATATATATATATATATATGAGAAACTAGATATTTATCGATTAATTCTTGTCATGTTAAACAAATAGGTTTTCTCTAAGAGAAAATGTACACTGCCACGGCGCTGAAGTTATCAGACACTTGTGTCTATTTCTTTTCAACAATGATCACTGTTGAAAATGGGTTTCAACTTTTCATACATAACTGTGATCATCATTGACGCAGTAGACAAGGAATAAATTCATTTCTGAAATAATTGCAGAGATAATTTTACAGACTAATAAATTAGGGATTTACAAATAAATAGTGATGTCAGTAAAATTATGTCCGTTTCAAATGAATGGTTTCACTGATGGCCAAATTATTGAAAACATGTAAAAATTCTTCGCAAACGACCAACTTAAAGACGCATAGTTTATAGATTTCTGAACCACTTAAGGCATAACTATTAATTAGTCATTTCGTTTCTACTACTATAATAATGACTGGATCTGAAATAAAACTGGGTTTAGAGATACTAAAATTTCATTCTATCAACTGTAGAGTTATTTCGGTACAATCAGGCTAACTGAACATGCGAAATACACCGGAAAAGCTAGTAGTCTAACGCCCCTTAATTGCGAAACAGAATGACACGTCACTGTATCTCGAGAGAATCTCAGATCTGTTCCACGGTTGAGTCACCCTGTTTTCGTAAGGCACTCCAAAAGCAACTGGTTTTAGATCATTCGAAAATCGTTACCCACCTGTGTTTTCAATAACAACACCAGTATGCGTATAATCAATCACCAGCTAAACAACTGGTCATGGGTTCGATTCTCTCAGCTCCACTGCTTAGTCTCGCTTAGACAGTATTGGCCCTAGTTGAAGAAACACCACTGCCACTGAAACTTCAAAGCTAAAGCTTGAAGTCTTATTTCCCACCATGTATCGCAAAGGACTAAAGAAAACTGGTGTACATTAAATTCCTCTGACGATGCTATTGATCACTAACTTGCACAAGGATAACTGTCACTATAATCAATCAATCATAGAAATAACTGGATATGACCAAAACGATTACAACAACAACAATAACACATGGAGTGGGATAAAACTATGCCTCTTATTTCCCCATTGCCTCTCATCAAACACTAACAGCCTACATAATGAAACTTACTAGTTTTATTCAAATCTTAACACACTTTAGCTCTTTACTCTAGATTATTATTTTTTGTAGAATTTGTAGATTTCAAGGCTGAATGATCGACTTTCTCGGCCTTGTAACCCAAAGGTCCTGAGCTTGATATCTGTCTGACAGAGTTGTGAGTGAGCACCGATGAAGAGTGGCAAGCAGCTGGCCCGCGTGCTCAATAATCCTTCAACTGATTCTTCTATGTGACGAAACCTACAATGGAATACTTCAAGTTCATTGGAGATAAAATGTAAAACAATAGTTAAAAAAATTATTATTATTTTTATTATTATTATACTATATGGATGAGTCAAGTTAGTAAAATGCATGAGTATTGCGATTTAAGTTTCTGAAAACAGAGAAAAGGAAGTGAGGGACAGGGCAGTAGTAACAACAAGATTAATAATAATGATAATATTCATAATAATAATTACAATTACAAAAGAATACGTAAGGCATTAGAAAAAAGGTTAATAAACAAATGAAGCATGAGAATAAAAAACGTATTGTCGCAGTTGACCTCATGAATTTAAATATTTAAGATATTTATTGAAGCATGACGTTTAACGGATGACGATGATAACGTAACGAAGTAATAGCGGAAAGAATTCCAAACTCATACACTTCAACAAAAATGACATAATCAATAAAGTTTACGAGAACTTCTCATACGATGTAAGTAAGGCGGCACATAGGTCAGTAAAAAAAATCTCTTTTCGTTACTCTTAACTGCACAGTTGTTCAGTCATTTCGGCGTTTTACATATACAATCTTAATTAACAGAAAAGGTCAGAGATCAGCGTCAGTTAGCAACAAAATTGATGAGTGTATAAGAAATAACAATGTGTGAAATTAGTCAATAATCTTACGTAATCGAGAGTTGACAACTAATCAGTTAAGTGATGATAAGAAACAACACGACAAAGAATTGAAGGTGGATTACAAAATTATTAATTACACGACCATATAGAGTCTGTTATGCAACAATTCAGAAAAACAAAATAGATACCAGGACCACAATAGTAAGACAAGAGGATGGATAAAACGTTTCTCAACACACACAGGCGAGATTGTCCCTTATTTACTCAGCTCGAAAGCAGCAAGTGAATTGGTCAATGAACATTAAAGTTGTCAACAGAGGGATCTCCTGTTTCATGTTCTGGTGAACAATAACGCTTTTTGAGAAGGTGAGGCGTAGGGATGAAACAATCAACATTCTTCGAATCCTCTTTCAAGGGACGGCTTCGGCGAACTTTCCTAATTGTATCTCAAGTGAATTTCAGACTTACAATTACGTGTTTCTTCTGGATATCCAAACTTCGCGGAGCATCAATCTTTGTTAAAGACTGTCCATAAAGGATTCTGGATAACCGTTATTAGTGTTGCTAAAGGATTTCAACTCCTTACTCAATAAACGAAAAATACGTCCATTTAAATGTGGCATGAACAATGAAGGATTGAAATCTGAATCACCGAAAAGGTAGATAAAGGCTAACTACAGCTGCCTTTTGTGAATGTATCCATCGAAATTCTGAACTAGAACAAAAGTAACTAATCGAGTGAAGTAGTGACCGCTAAACTGCCACCCACATTTTCCTTACTACCAGTTGTAATTCCTCAAATGAAGCTAGAAATACCCAAACTAACCACCTCTTCTTGTTCAAAAATTACACTAGGGTGATGACTGAAGACTTAAGGACTTAGGGATTTGAATGACGCGGGCTTCATGCTGTCGTATCATCACATGTGTGATGACCAGATTATGATTGCTCTTCTGTAGGAGTGTAGTGGATCGATTGATCGCTAGTGTTTAAGCCATTCCATATATCTAGTTCTGAGTGGTGTTGTTACTGGCTTAATTCCGTCAGTTCGGTTTGCAATGGGTTCTTTCTTTTTGGAATGGGTGATGTGAACACTCCTGTGTCAGTCACCATAGACTTATCGATCTTGATCACACTTTCTATAGAAACTTGCATTTCGTGAAATAAACCTTATAAATGCAAAATGACTTCAGTTATTACACTGCTAAAGGGACTTGTAAGTGCCAAGATTAACAGTATACAGTTCCACTGAAAAATAGAGGAAGAGAATATCTACGCAAACTACATTATCAGCATATTTCATATTTGCTTAACCAACACCGTGGGGTGGCTACCTCTTTATACAAGTCATGACTTCACTTTTCTTTACCAGTTAACTCCGTTAGTATAATGGTCTGTTGCATACACCACAGTCAGCTATATAACTCTGCATGAGATCAATAGCTAAAGAAACTGGGAATCGGATGACATGTGGACACTGGTTAGACTGATCCTGACAATATGTAGTGGATTTCCAACCAACCAAGCAACTTCTGTTCCCAATCCTAGAATACTCTTGTAATTATTTATGTATATACGAACAAGATTAAAATCAACAACAACAACAACAACTTGTACTCCTTACATCTCCATACTCAGTAACAGAAGTATGTGGTATTAAAAATGTTGAAGTTGTCTACAGCTGAAGAGAACCGATGAGGTGAAATGACATCAACATAATCCTGTTCACAGTTGTTGTTTTTTTTGTTTTTGCGTTGTTCAAGTTTAATCAAGCAAAAAACAATTGCAAGAGATAATTCTAAGAGGATATCAACCCATGCATATAGTAGTAGTAATAAAAATAATGTGCGTCGGTGGCACAGCGGTAAGGACGCTCGCCGACCATGCACATGGTTCGGGGTTCGATCCCCGGCCGACGCACTCCTTTTCCTCACTAAGCCAGTAATAAGACTGGTAAAGAGGGAAGGTTGGGCATGAGGCTAGAAACCCCATCCCGTAAAAATAAACACCACTGCTAACGAAACTTCAAGCCTCTAGCCTGAAACCTTATGTTCCACTGGGGACGTGAAGGAATAAAAAAGATAATAAAAAAATAAAAAATAATAACAATAGTAATAATATCAAGAATTATTGCCTAGCAATTAAACTGGTCGAATTAGTATTCCCTTACACTCAATAACACAGTTCGAAAGTCCAAAGTTCGATTCCCCGTTGACGACATGGCTAGCTGATGTCACTTTGTTAACAAACTTATAGGTAGATAACTTTGTTTCTCAAATGAAAATAAAACGCTTAAGTGACCTACTTAATCATGCAAAAGAACCTCTTACAGAACTGCATATATATATATACATATATATATATATATATATGTATATATATATATATAAGAAATATGACTTGATAAACTGCACTGAACCAATCATATCAAAAGTGCAGAAAGAAAGCAGTATCCAGTGTTATTCTTGATCTCAAAGAAATTAAGTTGCTTTGTGAACTTCAGTAGACGCATAATGCGGAAACATACTTGTTCGAATCCTGCCACTATCCCGAAGATAGTTTCGTTTCCCCTTGAATCATCATTCAGTGGATATGCTAATGAAAAACACTGTCTCAGATAGTCACACAGCCAATAATAAAAATTACCCACAGCTATATAGCACAGTGAAACACAGAGTCTATAGATAATTTAACAGATCGTGTGATTTAACAGTAGACAGATGTGATTAGTGATATATTTGTAAGACGAAGAAAATGGCAAATAGAAATTATCACACATGAAAGGTTAAAAAGCTGAAGATGGATAAGTATTTCGATCCCCAGGGTGGGACGGGTGTATGTTACTGAAGAGTTCCAAATAAGGATAAAGCCATTGTGCAGTAGTGCCTGGTAGTCAATGACTCTTCGACATCATACAATGTTTCCCACTAGTAAACGTGAACAAACCAAGAAGAACGAATGTAGCAGGGTAACATGAGCCCATTTATACTATTTTTGAGGATTCTTCTCAACTGGTTAGAAGTCTAAACAATACGAAATATATAAATTACGATAAAGATTTGAACATAAATGATTCGCGAAGACAAGGAGTAATTCATCGGAACTATAAGTAACATAAGTCCGCAACGATGTACGTTGTTCAAAGGGATCAACTATTTACACGACAAATAGATTAGTATTCTTGAGAATAGAGTTCAAAATTTGTAGACAGAAATAAAGCTTAATTCAAAGGAGTATATCACTATAATATGTTAAACATCTACAGAAAATACGTTCTTATAAAACAACAATCAAGGAGTAGGTTGAATCACATTCAGGCGAAACAATCAAATTTCCTAGAGGATGGGAAATACAGGAAAATACAAGACGTCATCGAAGTTGCTTAACTTCGTTTTATAAGTTTCCTCATCAGGATAGTGCAAGATTCACCAGTCTTTTTCTGATTACATAGATTTGGTTTGAATCGTTTAATGGAGATGGACTCAGAAACTGCAGGCAGCCAGTTTCCCCATTTCTGACGATGATTTTTGGACGCCCTCAGATTATCTACAACATGACCAGTGTCCAGTAGGTGGGGCACAATCGCACTGTTTAATGCTTGTGGGTTCCTTTAGTCTCAGGTTTTTGACAATGCGTTCTCTAACAGTAAATAGTTCGTGACCAAACTTGGATAACTATTTGTTTTTTACGGACATAACCTGTGTTAATAATATCAAAATAACACAGAGGTGATGGTGACTAACAGTGGATTCTAAGACTGGTACATAGTCATGTTGAGTCTCATTAGCTGGATGTGACCGTAATCACCAATGGATGATGATTTCCCCCCTGGGACTCGAACTCCCGATCCATCCTTTCAAACATCACAGCATTCTCCACTAGGCCACTCATCGCAGAGAAAATGCTAGCCAAGCAGGTTACCGGTCCAGGTTCCATTCTCGGCCTATGAACTCCTTAAACACTGCCGTGCTGGTAGGAAGCCCAGTCAAGAAGGAATTCCGGCCGTTAGCCTAGCAACCCCAAATCCAATTTAAAAATAACACCACCCCTAATGAAGCTTAAGGTTTGTAGCCCGAGATTTATTCACTACGCGAAGGTACGAAAAGAACCAGCTGACCGGAGACATACACGAAGAATAGTTGTGAAATATAACTCAAACTGATACCACACCAGATGCCCTAGAACTCAGTCAGAAAGTAGAAAGAAAAACATTTTCTTGTAATTCAGCCCAAGGCGACTAGAAGCACATCAGCGACAATGTTTTCACCACGTTATTAATTGGTCTTTTTTCCTTGAAATTCTCTTCACCAACACCAGATAACATTTGCTGTGCATACTTTCAATAAACTAACAATGGTATACAAATAAGGATAGACTAGTCTCACTTTAATTTGATCATCACTTAGCAACAGCTTGAGCTACATACAATGAATCCGAATAAAGTATGACACAGAATGAGATTTGGTGCAATGTCGCACGGATTTAGACGTCTAACGTCCAAAGTCTGAAGCGTACATACGAATTTCAATCTTCATATTGTGGTTCAAAAACTCACCAATTTCCTGTTATTTCCCTGACAAAGGAGGCTAATCGTTAATTGTCTGTGAATATCTACGTGACTATTATTGAGTAACACTTCACAAATACCCGCGGTAAAGATTCACTTTATTTCCCAGCTTTGTCCCGAATACTTACAATTTGAGAAAAACAATTATTGCAAAACATAAGGAAAGTGTAAGCACAGCATTTGGTATTCTCATAGCAAACTGTCAGCTAACAAAACATAATTAGGTCGGTTTGTAAGGGAACATTTAGAGATGAAATAACTACTACGAATTATCGATGTACAACTTTGTGCAACGGTTCAACTTCTGACACTAAATGAAAATACCCGTAAGAGTGAATGAGCCACGACATGCAGTGAAGACATAATAAACGTAAATACGCGGAAAGACAGCTAATCACTAAAAGCAGTATTCGAAGGATGTTTCAGGAATAGTAAATTAACAACGCATCTAATAGCGACAATTATTTCCTACGTAAAAATTAGTATCACATCGAAGCTGGAAAATATCATAACTGAAAAGTAAAAGTCCAACTTAATTGACTAACGATACAGGTGAATCAGACTGAAAAAGGTGAAGAAAATAAAGCAAAGATTCACTACAAAGAAGTTTTATGATACAGAAATTGTGACAATATAAGCCTTCAAAGGTCACAAGCCAGTTGTGAATCGATAGATAGCTGCTATCAAAACAAAATCTATTCGAAATCATACTTTAACAATAGTCCGGAGTGTCGAAGTACGCGGCGAGTAATGACAATGCCAAAATGCTTGGATCCTTCAGGCGAAATATTCGAAGCAATGGATTTCGATTATGAGCAAGCAATATTTATTTTGAACGCCAAAAACAGAAGCTACAACCAGCTAAACCACTACTAGAAACATTCATATGACTACTCTTGAAAAAATCCTATCTCCGGATTCTTCCTGAAAACAAATTTCGACTTTCCGACAAAACTTGATGAACATCCTGCCTATTGCAAAACATATACTTCATCCACTTCAAACTCCCGATCAGATATAATGTGACTGACTGGTTTCAACGAAGAACTTTGCACAGACGTGCAGCAGTTCGAGCTGGCACGCTCCCATCATGATGCACTCAAAGCAAGACAAGAGTAAGAGAGATACAAAACAGAGACAATGAACAGGAATATGAGGCAAACAGAATATTATTATGGGATAAAAATAGAATTTTATTGGATATGATAAATCACAAAGAGCGAATGCATCTGCGCCATCAGTGACAACGACGATTTGTAGCCATATCACCAATTATCTCCAGCCACTGTCTTTTACCATACCGAGGACCCCCACTAGTCAAGAAGTCTACACCTTCCTACGTGGCTTAAACTAAATGTTGTGGATTTCATTGACTGGTGACATGTTTTGGTTTGACCGCCGCCAGCTCTTTCCCGGCCTGACCCAATGTCAGCTAACATTGCCCGCCGAGGAAAGCGATGGCTAAGCATACGTAACACATGTCCTAACCATCTCAGTAGCTTCACAGCCTCGCCTATTAATTTCCCCTCTTTACCTGGCACTCAACGCCTAACCTCAATATTGCTGACCCTATTATACCACTTCACACGGGAGACAGAACGCAGACACCTATGATGAAAGACAACTAGCCAGCCTTTACATGTCTTCCACTCTCAATGGCCAGGTCTCACAGCTAGCCATAAAGAAGCGGACTGCTGAACAGTACACACACCCACTAGTCGATAGCCAGCCGGATATCACGTCTACACTAGAGACGGCGTAAACTGTCATATGCGAAACTAGCCCTCTGTATCCGCAGTTTAAGTACATTATGCCGTCGATACTATGTACGTCAGACAAAGTATTTAGTGTGAAATTCTTATGTACAAATACCACTTGTCACTAAAGCATTACATCAACGCTACAATTTGCGGGGATATCCAATAAAGCCACACTTAGAATATCGGATTTGAATCATTCTAATGCCTTAATTCTCTGCTGTTTTTAAGATTACATACTTCTTGTTCTCCATCAACAGAAGCATCCTCCAGCCAGTAGCAGTAGCTGCAAAGATTCTCTGTGCCCTGACATAATTTCTGAGTAGAATTTCTGCTTATAAACAATTGGGCTATAACTAAATCCCGCTGTATAAGATTCTCCATAATTTCTGTCTTCGAATAAAAACAACAATATGCTTGAATATTGTCAGAAACAGTTTTCCCTCAAACACTAAGCTCATCAAACAGAAAAGCTGACGAATACCTATTAGCATCTCCATCAAATAAAGTAAAACTATATTTCAATGGTTTAAACACAATCATAAGTTTTCGTTTTCGGTAATATTTCCAGCAAAATTACTGCCCGTGTTCACAGTATCAATTGGAATTGCTTTGTTTACAATAAAGAAAACAAAAAAATTGCCATTGTGTGTATACCACTGAAATACAATTATATATTTATTTGATCAATTACACAAACCTGAAACACCTCATTCAATTTAAATCACGTGAACTAATTTTAAATTTATATATGAAGCGAAATATCTTAGTCTTGGTTCCCCATGAAGCATCTCCATGAATCAGTAACCAGTGAAGACAATCAATTCACAAACTTCATTGGAGTATGATTAATGCATACAACGAATAAATGGGAATTAGAAAACATAGGCCATTTCCTCCCTACCCAGAGAACTAGTTGGCCCTCATTCAATCCTTGACGGAGACGTGGGACTACTCATCATAGAAATCACTAATTTTAAATGGATAGAAAAAGCTTATCATGTCAATAGAAAGCATGGTGTCATGAAGGACAGTCCATACACAGCCAAATGAAGCCAATGTCCAGCATGTTTGCCCTCGTATTCTGCTTCACTCCAATTTCATCGGTATAACAAATGTACCATATACAACGAAATTAATCAGTTGTTTATTTTCTATTGTTGGTTTGTAAGGTTTAGATTTCTCTTTTACGTGTTGATAACGGGTTCATTTCATTTAGAGAACCATTGAAAACCAGGGAGTACTGGACAGCCGTTTCATCCTATTTTAGGAATCATCGGTGGTAGGCACCCACTGGGGTCCTAACCCAAGTCCTTCCGATTACAATTCAATCTCGCATACCTTCCAGTCACTGGGACCTGATTAAGTGATTGATAGCTATGCGAGACTGCCTTGTAATCGGAAGGTCTTGGGGTTAGAACCCCAATGCGTGCGTACTGAAGATGACTCCCAAAATAGGGTGAAACAGCTGTCCAGTTTTCCCTGGTTTTCAATGGTTCTCTAACTGACATGAATCCGTGATCAACTCGTAAGAACAGTTTGCTTATGCTGGTATTACTTTGTGATCGTAAAATGTATCTGAACTGGTTACAAGCTCCATAAGTCTGGAAACGGACCTCTCCTGTCTACAAGTCACGTGAAACACGCACTATGATATCCACCGAATGAATTGCTTTTCTCCCCCATAACCAAAAGTCTTTCATGAACGCATGAACTAAGCAACAGTTATTCGGTGGAAGGTATGTGCTGTTTCCTCACTCTACAGTTGACTACAATCCTACCGTCTTATTGACAAACACGTACAATAACAAACTACAGAATGAAGCTGAAATAATCGGTTACAACGACAATGAGACGAGCGCACAAGTAAGGTAGGTTGGGAATAATCGAAAATGAACAATCGACGAGTAAGAACCAAACAGAACAACATCAAAGTTTGGAATTCTTAGGAACACAAAAGCCTGTGTGATTGCAATCAAGAATTGAGTAAACCATTCTTCGTAAATCGAACCATCCCTCGGAGAACGAAATATCTCAAATAAACCACGATTATGATAGTGACTGATACTATTCAGTGCCAGATGCAGGATCAGACTTATTCCAAGTACAGTTTAAAACCAACAAACTTGTGCACTACATATATGAAAGACGAAGATGGAGAGCGCGATTAGTGAGCAACTAATAAAAATCCACAAAACAGATTGCGAATTCATTCATATCATTGGAATTTTCATACGAACTTACACAACGAACCCTGCTTAAGTTAACCTCAAACAAGAACCCTGAATCCATGTAGAGAAGTCACCTCGAGGATAGTTGTTACATTTTAGCATCAACGTTCATCTGACCAACCTTAAGGCGTTCACAATCCAGCCATAGTGTAACAAATAGTGGGTTAATGTAAAGAATAACCTTTGTGCTTTTGGTCAATATTGAAACCAACCTCGCCATCCGTTGTGCTATAAACATGGATCCTGATCCCTTATATATCTTCAACAGCCCCTTTGATGATATGAGCTGCTCAATGTTTCGACCTAACGAGTGGTAGCCAGGGTGCACCATCATTTCATCGCAAACTGGAAGTAACAGACTACTTTCTCCTGCTCAGCAGTTGTTCTTACAACACAAATGTAGTACTTTCATAGTTCAGCCACTTTTGCTTGAACAGTTGTAGTTGGCAACATAGCGGAGGCCATGCGAAGTATCCGCAGACAGTACTAAGCGTTGGCTACTAAGAAGAATTTAAACATACCAGATCACAGAAAGTGAACTGACCTAAATGCGGGAAATGAACATGAATCAAGACAAATAAGGAGATAAAGCATCCTGTCTTAACACATAACCTTTAGTAACTCACTCTTCAGATATCCGGAGGGGATTGCGGAAGTTGCCCTACCACATCTAAGCTAATATTCAAGCGATTGCTATTTCTTGCAAACGTCTATGAACAGTCTCAATAAACTGAGTAATGCCTAATAGGATGAGTAATATAACGAACATTTAAGTAAGCAAAACAAATAATTTAGAATAGAAATTCCCCGTCAAAACTGCCCCACAGAAACCAAAGGTGAAGTTTATTTGCAAACTAACTTCTCAACTATCATTACGCGACACTAAAAAGTCAGACTTTGTGGATGTAACTAGCCTTGTAACAGTTTATCAACTAGTCAAGTTCAACCACTCAAGGAAAAGATCTTATTGTAGCAGAAACAACGATGGGCTTTTCTTACTTATTGTGAATACGGAACTCGAGACCTTAAAGTATAGATTCTTACTTACACAAATTACCCAAGTTCTTTCCTTATGATTAAGTCTTTGACTTCATTTTAACAGATTTATAAACAGCTAATTAGCAAATGACTAAATGTGCATGAACGTACCTGACAAGAACGCCGAGAAGCTGTTCTTGAAGTGATGCCTTTTTGGACTGATGTTTGTCAACATACAGGTGACACTCAAAGTGACGCTTCGACCAACCTGAGTGGATACGTGGGCGATTTTGACTTGGTGGTCGCATTCAGCATCCTATTAACTTACACTGACGAAAGTCGACTTGCCCCGGATAAAACTTGGGCACTGTGGTAGAGTATAACTCCATAATGGTTAAGATTTTATTTTGATAAATCACAGTGTTGTACAGTTATATTAACTGATGACGTTTCGAGCACAAACTATTGCTCATAATCACATCAACTTGATTTATCAAAATAAAATCTTAACCATTATGGAGTGCCCCGGATAAAGGTTGTAGGATCCCAAAAACCTAGGCCTTAACAAGAAAAGTACGTAATAATCGCAAAGTTATGTCAACAGCTATCCATACATCGATGATTACACAGTTGGATCTGTCGCTCTGTCACAATTCATAAGAATAGCTACGCACATGTGACATACCGAATTAAACTCGCAAACCCGGAAAGTTCCACTGAACGAATCAAAGAAAGAAATGCTGATTGATGTGTATATATTGACAAATGCAGTGGTCAACAGATATTCATACTATTTACAAATCTATATTCAGTTTGAAGGATGCAACAGTGTTTTTGCTGTCACTGAATCAGGAAATAACTGGTGGTAGTTAATTAAAGGAACATAGGCTGCTGTGATCAACCGACCGGAAAAGTACCGACCGTGTAACATGTTTACACACTGAGTGGCAACTGCAATGCTAGGACACTTGACATAAACATTTCCCTGAGCACTAGTACGATCCACGAAAATGTGAAGACACCCACCCAATTTCGTACATTCCTCTATTACGTCGTCTCGTATTTCTTCGAAAACCATATGGGTAGCCACGTGAGGATCGAACATATTGGAGAGCATAAAGCACTGAGTGCAAACAGGGGGAGCGATAGCAGATGACGAGCTGACACTGCCTGCTGACCCCAAAATGGGGTTATTTTGACCAATGTGTAGTTGAGCTAGAGCTGCTTTCGGGATTTCTAAGCCAGTACCTTCGGCGAGTTTTGCCATTAGAGCCAATCTGCCTGTTGTGCCTAGGTCCACGCCGGCACGATCTGCTTCATCATTGTCCAGAGCACTAAGGCAAGCATACTCACTACGTTCCGTCACATGATTTACCTGAAATTTAGAGTCTAGAATATATTTCTAACTCACCTTCATCGGTCGCCCTGCCAGCTCGAATCCATTTAGTTGATCTAATGCCTTCCTGGCATCATCACTATTCACATAGGTTACAAACCCATAACCCTGAGAACGGTTCGTGGTGGGATCCTTGATCAACTTTATATCCTCGATTTTCCCAAATGGTTCAAAGATGCCTTTCAGCATTTCTTCCGTTATGTTATAATGCAGAGATCCTATATACAGCTTCATGGGGCCTCTGTTCTGTTGAGTTGGACGAGGTAGTGAGGGAGTGGCATTAACTCGATTTTTCTCAGCGTGGCTCTGCTGAATTTGTATGGGGACACCCAACAACCGAGTGCCAGTAAGTCCAAGGGCTAACTGCGCCGACTCTACTTCACGAAACTCAACATAGGCTATTCCTTTTGATCTCTTTGTTTTGTTATCCATTATCAAACGCACGTCTCTGATCTTACCAACAGAAGTGAAGAAATCTTCTAAGTCTCTCTGTCGAATACGAGCAGAAAGTTGCCATACAAAAACTGTCCTTGCATCCCTCTCCTCTGGAGTGAGTTCAGGACTGAAAAAGTAAACTCGATTGAAACACAGGGCAACTTACGACTTGTGACGTCTTTCACTCCGAGAAGACTTGTGTTCCCCATCTCTTCCTGACCGATGTCGGTCACGGTCACGTGAACTGTGACGGCGCTCGTGCCGTCCTCGATCAGGATCATACTTTTTGTCCCGTCGGTGTTCTCTGCTTCTGCTGCGTGAGCGGTGTCTGGGGAAATAATCAAGATCACGGAAATTCTACCTTCTGCTGCGATCCCTGGAACGCGACCGACCACGTCTTCGGTGACCATTTGACTTTGAATAGCCCTATTGAGCGACAACATTAGCAGATTCAGGAGGTGGAAGGGGATAAAAAAGACAGGCAGCAAAATAAATACTTTCGTCAAACATACCGAAATAATCAATTGATAACTACAGTTGTAGAAAAGGGCCAGACGTCCACAACGACGTCAACGATGATCGCAGACCCAGAGTATCCTAACAAAACATAAAGAACTTCAGTCAAAATCGCGTAACATCATTAATTACAAGCCAAGGGACCCTAAACTGATGACTAGTCAGACCTACCTCTCGAGCATAGTGATCCTCAAGCATGGCCTCAACGTCTATATCGTCTGTCATTGTTCCGAAGTTGTATAAAGACCAATTTTGTGTGCCAATATAGCGTTATTGAAGGCGGATAGCCCGATTACGCGACCTACAGCCCCGAAACTCAAAGTAGGCGCCGAACGGACGATCAAGATGGCATTAGAATAGTCAAACAGAAAATAAATTTTTCCAATCAATAACCAGCACTTGTTAAGTAAGCAAGTACGCCGCGCGCCTATAATTATAGTAAAAGATATTTGGTGCAGTTATCCTCCTTTCCGATCAAGTAAAACCGTGCAGTTATGAGAAATGTCATTCAGCTTGCATTGGTACATCTGATTTCGAACAGAGTCCATAAGTCCCCTATGAGTATGATTAATGCATACAACGAATAAATGGGAATTAGAAAACATAGGCCATTTCCTCCCTACCCAGAGAACTAGTTGGCCCTCATTCAATCCTTGACGGAGACGTGGGACTACTCATCATAGAAATCACTAATTTTAAATGGATAGAAAAAGCTTATCATGTCAATAGAAAGCATGGTGTCATGAAGGACAGTCCATACACAGCCAAATGAAGCCAATGTCCAGCATGTTTGCCCTCGTATTCTGCTTCACTCCAATTTCATCGGTATAACAAATGTACCATATACAACGAAATTAATCAGTTGTTTATTTTCTATTGTTGGTTTGTAAGGTTTAGATTTCTCTTTTACGTGTTGATAACGGGTTCATTTCATTTAGAGAACCATTGAAAACCAGGGAGTACTGGACAGCCGTTTCATCCTATTTTAGGAATCATCGGTGGTAGGCACCCACTGGGGTCCTAACCCAAGTCCTTCCGATTACAATTCAATCTCGCATACCTTCCAGTCACTGGGACCTGATTAAGTGATTGATAGCTATGCGAGACTGCCTTGTAATCGGAAGGTCTTGGGGTTAGAACCCCAATGCGTGCGTACTGAAGATGACTCCCAAAATAGGGTGAAACAGCTGTCCAGTTTTCCCTGGTTTTCAATGGTTCTCTAACTGACATGAATCCGTGATCAACTCGTAAGAACAGTTTGCTTATGCTGGTATTACTTTGTGATCGTAAAATGCATCTGAACTGGTTACAAGCTCCATAAGTCTGGAAACGGACCTCTCCTGTCTACAAGTCACGTGAAACACGCACTATGATATCCACCGAATGAATTGCTTTTCTCCCCCATAACCAAAAGTCTTTCATGAACGCATGAACTAAGCAACAGTTATTCGGTGGAAGGTATGTGCTGTTTCCTCACTCTACAGTTGACTACAATCCTACCGTCTTATTGACAAACACGTACAATAACAAACTACAGAATGAAGCTGAAATAGTCGTTTGGATCTACATTGCGGCGAGTTCACAATTGAAATGTTTTGGTATTTAATATAGTTCAAAAAGAGGCATCTGCTGGCATATTTCTAGGGGGTTGGAAATGCCCATCACTTATTTTTATTAGTCAGTTCCTCATTCAGATGCGATGCATCTTATGCTCATATACTCTTCTTCACTGTACTGGTACGGATTGGGAATCTTGGGGTTTCTAATTTATTTTTTTCGTGGAATATTATCACTTCTTATCGGCACCATTTCATGAATCCACATTCTTGGACGTCATGCTATTTACAGCTTTCGGAATAGGTTTGATAATTTACGGATTCCAGTGTGATCAGACTATTTGTTAAATTATATCTTTGTTAAGCATTTGACTCTATTAGCCACCATCAGTTAGTATCGAAAGTCTTTTCGCATGGGATTCATGGTTAATTTTTGAACTCGCTCAGTTTGTTTGCTTGCGGATTTTCACAATAGGTTCCCTCATATCCCTGTCTTCTCCTTTGACATCCGGGATTTTGCAGGGTAGTGCCCACAGTCCACTACTTTTTGATTGGATTCAAGATAGTTTTGATAACTTTTAGTTGTTGTGTTATGCTTCGTAAATGAAGTTTAACGTTGGAAAATATGCAGTACGCCTCTCCAAAAACAATTCATCTCAACTTGCCGTCTGCCGACACAGTATTCACATTCCTTGCCTGCTGCTCACAGATGTTGGTTTGAAACACTCTTTAGAATTTAGCTATACAGAATATATTGAATTATAAGTATCAAAAGTCAAAAGTATATTTGGTTTTTCATTCTGAAATTTCAGGGTTTCTAAATCTGAAATTCAGCTGTGTGTTATGCATAGAACTCTTACTTGAATTCTTTCCCCCCATCCCGTAAAATGTCTCAATAAAAGACAGGTGTAAATTAGAAATTCTACGTATGGTGCTTCCTAAAAGGTTTGCAGGTGTAAATCCCAGCATTTCTAACTAATACAGATGTAACATATTCGGCGTGGAACCTTTATTGATCAGACGAATGAAGTTCAACCTAAAATAAATCTTCGCCTTTTAATGTGCCCCATTTTCATATATAATACAGATCTAATTTCCTAACTATAAAATATCATCGTGTTCGGAGCCATCTTCCAGTTGAAATCAGAAATAGTCCTACTCCACGAATGTTCTCGTCCTCATTGGGCAAATATCGCCCCTTCCTTTCCGCTTACCAATAACCAAAAGTTTGACTATTACCGTCTAATTGTATTATTTTTCCTTAAAAATGGCGTAACAGGTGACGTACACGAGCTGCTCTGATGAAAGTAGTCGCTCACACCGTGAATTTCAATGGGAATTCGCAAATATATGTGAAAAAGACTGCATGGCACATTTTAATACAGAAGGGTCATTTGGCCAGGGACTTGAACATTAAAAGGTAGGAGGGTGGTAACTGCCATTCAGAGTATGAGCTAGGGAGCACAGGGGAATCACTCTTATCTCTGGAGCAGTGCTCCAGTGCTAAGGCTCCTAAATTTCAATGATTTCCATAGAGGAAAAGTTTGAAAAACAGAAGTCAAAAACTTCCTGGAAGCCTCAGCTTAAGTACAAGCTTCCAGAGTGAAAGTAGGTGGTATGGGTTTGGCGCTATAGAAAGGTACCTAACTGTATGTATCAGATTAAAAGTAAAATTATCAAGCTTTAGCCTTTTTCCTAAATATTTCGTGAACTCTAACTTTTGGGTTTAACTTTCTTTTCAGAACCTATACTTACCATTACCCTAGGTAGGTACGCACAATTATCCTTTTTTTATAATATACACTTAAACTAATCGATAGTGCGTGAGATCGTAGAATTCCATTACTAAAACCAGTCGACAAAATAAAAACTAACTCTGTGTTCACAGTGTGTTGTCTATTTTGAATTAAAAACTCGTGGCAGATACTTCTGAATACCTCTTGAGGCTTTCTTTAGTCCTTTATTTTCAAAGGTACTAGCTTGAACCACGAAAGTGGTACAGGGATGCTGTCCTTCACGTTAGTACTAATCGAATGGAGCATTGAAATCAGTAGAATCAATTTTTTGCAAATATTAAGAATATTGTTGGTTCATCTGATCAAGAGAGAACACCTCCTTCAAACTATTTACCAGTAACTTTAGAATCCCATGAACTTCCGAACCCTTCACATTCATAATCTGATAACTGCTGTAAATTTTGCAACCCTGATGTTTTCACTTTAAGCGCCTTTGTGTCAATATGATTCTTACTCCCCTGATGAGGTGATCATTTATAAATACCGCGTGAAGCTGACATGCAGCAGGTAAAATTTTCATTCAACGGAAATTAGTGATCTAGTTACTTGTGCTTATATCAGTATTTCTATAATGTGAACAAGTGTTCAACCTAAATTTGTGTTAACAAATCACATTACATTTCCTGTCATATGTCCATGTCTGTAAAAATGGCTTGTTAATGTTCAAGTAGATGAAATAATTATTGTATCACCTCCTTTATTTAGTTACTCCGAGTAAACTGATAAAAGATTTCGTCCAATACTTCGTGGCCAAAACGAAGACTCGACAATCTGACTCACAGTAGGTTTCGTAACTTGTCTGATGGTATGGCATACTGTGTACACCAGTGAGGACATCTTTTGGTGTGTGCTACAATACCTGCTGTGTTTGAGTAGATATTCAGTTTACAATCACTATACTCCAGGAGACTGGACACACTGACTTTCAGTCTGCAGATTTTGTTTCAATGCGGACCGGTCAACGTACGGCATCAATATCCAAGACGATCCATGCAACAGTCAATCAAGAGGTGTGTACTGTGCAGGAGTAAAAGCGTCATGATTTTCCACTTTACGATTCCTTCTGCCGCACATTTCTGCTTATTCTAATTCTTCTAAATCCCACTTCTGTTTGTCTTTTGTGTACTACATTGAGCGTGAAAACTTGAACTACTGCACTTCGGTGCAAATTTCTATGTTAAAACTCAGTGAGCAGTACCATTTTATATTTGGCAAGGGCGAATTACACACCAAACATACCTGGATATCTGTTCAGTGTGTGTATGACTCTGAATTTTGTTAGTCTTCACCTAGAAGGACTATCATCTGCATCATTTGACTGACGAGGCTGTACCCTGGTAACAAGTCAATCTTCAAGCTGCTTTAATCGATTGTGGTCACATTTATTGGCGTAAGTGGGAATAGTCAAAAGGTAATGACTAATATCACAATAAAGTATATTTTTGTGCCATGTACCTTCCTAGCACTTCCTTTGTGACAAGATGTTGCCACTACTCCTACTAGTTTACAGGGTCAAATAAATTTAAGTGAAACGGCGAGTGTTGGACAATGGTGTTTCTGTGGTTTAGAACCTGCCAAAATGTGACGATAAGATTAAGAATACTTCAATGTCTTTGAACTCAAACTGAATTAATTCATTAAAGCGCTCTGAATTCATATTAAACATGATAAATATTTGTGAATTGGTTTTTCATGAAACGTGACTGAGACGTTACACATACAGGTATTTTGGTCTGAACGGAGGTGAACAATCCGTAACCTCCTCAATAGGCTCACCAAGGTTCTGGTAGTCACATATAAACAAAATTTATATTCCAACGTTAACAAAACATGCTAAATCTGTGTTACTACAGGACAGTAATAAACTGTGTCACAAGCACAAAACTAATCAAAGGAATCCATAAGCCAGCTGCTACACAGTGAAGTTAATTGGCCGAACATCAACAAGGGCCTGCTTAAACCACTGGGTAACTAACTTCTTGTCTACCTAAGTACGCCATGTTTTCTCCTTTCCATATTGTTATAATGGTCTAGCTAACAGAGTGACTGAATATTCACACCCATGGACCATTTCAAATAAGTTTTAACCTTCTTCTAGGAACCTTTCGAAAACCTGCTTCACATTGTTGGTATTTGCGCGGTAGAGTTGACTTCAGATGGGGCTAGTTTGAGGCAGCCTGTAGACGGCCGTAGGTCATTTGATCAGCTGATGTCTAGTGGCTTTATTTAATGAAAAACCTTCGAAATTAGGTGATTTTTGCTGTTTTACACACTTTTACACTTATATTGCTGCTAAAAGTTGATGTAATAAGGCGTTTTTAGCATAAACAGGAAATGATGGTGTCCTTATCCGGCCGTAATTTACGGCCAATTTAAAAATTGTTGAATTACGTACTTTTCCGTTCAGAGAACATCGAATTACTTGAATAGACATATTATATCGACTTTTAGTGAATTTCTTTTGCAGTTTAAAGGGTTATACATGGACATGATGAGGTGGGATAGTTGGTTTTGTTGATTATTTGATATACTTAGTTGTGTACTTTTGCTAATGCTGTCAAAGCTTCTCCACATGTATTTCAATAAAGGGAATCTACAGAAATATTTAGAAAGTATATACGCACAGTATTTACTTATTTCATGGCATAGACTTGATGTTTACAGGAAGATGCAATATGCATCTTTTTCTTCTTGAAAAATGTTGACTGACGTAATTATATGCAATTTAACTAATTATTTCGTTATTTTAAACATGTTAAGTAGTTTATTATTGCATTTACAGTGGTAACAATGTCTACATCTTTAGAATTCTTATGTTCTTTTTCAGATAATATATACTTTCGGGAATTGCATGGATTTGAGTGATAAAGAAGAAGATATCTGCAGTGTTGTTGATTTTGTATAACATATTTATTCATTTATAAATGTATTCCTTGTTATTTGTTTGTATATTCTACTTGATAAGACTGATTTGTAGCTTTTGCTTAAGTTGTGGGGCACGTTGTATGTGACGTGATCATAGAAATGCTATGTAAAATTAGATATTCGGAGAGGCTTATTGATGAAAAGAGTATGTCGTACCGTAATGAAACAATTGCGCCCATTTATAACAGAAAACATTGAGATTATCAGCGATTGGAGTTATATGTCGTCTTACTAGGAACCTATATGTATAACTAAGTGCAAATATGGTTATTGTAATAATAGCAAAAGAATGCCTAGGGTTCACCGATACGAAATGTAGTACGTAAAAATCTATTCGCCTAACCGTTTCAGCAACATTTCACATAAGTTAGAATCAACAAGAGTCGTTATAGGAAAATTTATTTACAGTTATCCTTAAAAAATGTACATTTATCATTCCGAGCATGACGATGTAGATGACTGATCATGTACCTGTGCAGCAGCTTCAATCAGATAATTGTGTACGTAAAGAAACACACTCCTACATATCCTAGGATGCGTCTATTGCAGGTTTCTGATTTGATATATTATTCCTTGTATGAGTATCTGCACGTCCAAGTCCACCGCTGGTGTTGACTGTGATTGGATGACAGTGTGATTGTAATCTCGTAGCCACCTCTACTATGTCTGAACACATCTTTTACAGATTAATTTGAGGCTTATATGAACTTACCCAGACGTGTATATATATGACATTTGGTATGAACTAGGTGACGGCATGGTAACAGCATATTTCTGTGTTGAAAACATGTACAGCTGCAATCATATTTGTCTACAACGAAGTATCTTTCACCTTCTTCAAATACGACGTATGCTTCCGTGCAATCCATGACTTTCATTTCCGCATGCCTCCTAATGCTTTTGTAAAGTGCATAAGCGGCGTAGCTTGTCAGTTGCCTCAGAATGTTAGAAAGGCCTTCGTCCACCTAAAAAATTTCCGGTTACAAGTGTAGGACCTACGTCAAAATTAATGAAGTAACGCAGGTTGCGATTTCCTTCACTGGCCTTTCTTCTGGATGAATCTATGGAACACTTCCAAATCTCACGAATGCTCAATTCCAAGGGGAAGCACTTGCTGAGATGCGTCTTCAGGTGCTTATGGCAACACTCGACTCTGTTATTGGTTTTGTTGCCAAGAGTGACGACATCTTTCATATAACATGCTGCCCACATATTGCGACAACTCCATAAGTTGTTATTTATGTAAGACATGGCTGCAGGGTAATGCACTCTCATTAAATTCATCAAGTCCCTAAACCTAATGAAGTGTTAACACAATCACGTAATTACCTGTCGTTATTCGTTGTGTACACCATTTCTTTAAATAGCCTTTTACACTGAGGATCACGGAACTTAAGGACGTTAGGTAATTAGTAACGCCGCTTACGTTGTTATTGAAGGTACGGATGACATGGAATGCACATAATATAATTGAGCAGGCTGGGAACTCATTACGAATTGCACGTTGTTCTGCAGCACTGTTGTCAATTACAAAGGTGACAGTCCGTGCTGTATCACCCATGATATTCTTAAATGACTGTAATACTGCTTCAACGTCGACAAGTCTTTCACGATGAGTTGTACTGTACATCACTGGACAACTTCTGTTGAGACCATCTGTAACGACCCGTTGATATAGAGGATGGCTGCAAGAGATTGCTTTGCCATTGATATCTTACCCTTCCTTATTCGTATTGTAGGTTAAATCTATACCCACAACCTCTGGAAATTTCTTATACAAACATATCATTTCCCTGGTTGCGAAACTAAACTTTTCCACACGTTGTCTACGGTCCATCACGCACCACACTGAACCTGAGTCACGAGTTTCACGGATCAGTGTGTCTATATCTGGCATTCCTATACAAACTTTTAACGTAATATGATAACTCACTAGGGTAGACTAGTTCACGGAAATTCCGATAATCATCGTAAGTCATCAGCCTACCAAACTCAACATCAACCATATTAATAACTTGTGCTGGGGGGGCGTTTCTTTCTACAAGAGGTATTATTTTCGATTTTTCTTCAAAACTGAGTCTTCGAACTTCCGGCTCAACAGGCGACAACAGTTCTCTTGAGAATGGATGGTTGTGTGTAGTATTGACAGGTTCCACCACTTTATAATATCCGAATTCAAGCTTAAATCTGAAACTCGACTGACACCCTTAGATCTTAAATATGAAGATAAAGTACTTCACAGTACTCACTGTGATATTCTTCGATGTCTGCTTTCTGATCGTCGACATCGACCAACGTGACATGAAAATGCAACATATAAGTACTTATAATCGGGATCAACCTCGTTATTTTCATCACGACGAACCCGGCAGTCACGTATTTTATATAAGCTGCCGGTTCGCTAAAATTATTAATGATAAGCCCTATTACGACAACACATCACCTCTTGAAAACGATGTATGCATTCTTCGCACTCCTTCCAAGTCCTTAGACTTTGGTAGCGAGCTAATTCATTGAATTCTGTGCACAAATCAACTGATACTTCATTAATCCCCTCTACCATGACTATATGCATTAACAGTGATTCGGAATAACAGTTGAAATCACCTTAAAAAGTAGCACCATAAAAAGAGAGCAAATTATGTTTGCAAACACCGCTACAGATACTTGTTAGGTGTTATCAAACAGACCAATCACAAGCGGGGAAATCAGGTAGACGCTAAATGCCACGTTCCAGTACCGCTGTCAAAATTTCACTTGGAAATTTTTTTTGTCAATAATTTTTAATGAAATTGTGTTATATGTTATCTGGATTGATGAGAATTCCTATTTTCTGACCTGTTATTTTGGTGTCCGCGTCATGTAATCTGACTGCGACACCCCCTAGCATATTGGTTGCAACGATCAGTGTTTCAGGCGAACTGCAGCAAAATATCGCTATAGTGAGAAAGATAGGATAGTTGAAGGGTAATTTCATCTACACAAATAGTCTACTTTATTTAGATGCTGCACCATTCGTCATGGTATCATTCAATGGAGACTTTACGTCTCAGGATATTAATTCAGCCTATTTTCGTGTTAAGAACAGTCCTTTTTGACAAAAGAATTCTATCAGTACTTCGAAATCACCTGTAAATGCTAACAGAACCTTCTGTGGGAATAGAAGTAATCATGTGGATTTGTCTCACCATATGTATATTTGGACAGGAATTATCGTAAGTTGAGAGGTTATTTCTAAGTGGATTTCATGTATACTTGCACTGTTTGGGGTAGTGTAATATGAGTTATGTGGACTCAATGTATAAAAAATACCTCAACTTCATTTATATTGTGCCATTGTCTCCTTAGCTGACTGCTTGGCTAGCAAACGTAGGTGGTTGTCATGATTATTGCAAGTGCAGTGCCGTGGAGAAGGCAATCACTCGTTTAAATTTCCTTACTGTACCACTTAGTGCATTAGTATTATTATACACATGGATTGTGTCGATTATGAGAACTGAATCTAGTCAGCTCTATTACTATCAATCTACTGTCTGTTATGGCATTCTCACTGGCACTGTAAACCTGATGCTGCACTGTTTTTGATCACCAGTAGTGGTGATGAATTTTTCCTGAATTTTCCATTAACATGAGGCAGTACAGATGCAGTGTCACGATCGAATGTCTAGGTTGCATTATATGTCATTGTTATCCTCATCAACCCAACAGGTCTGCGTATCTTACAATATTTTAACTGTTTCTCTATGCTGCTAACACTGTGCATAGTTGCTTAGAGTTGAAGCATGTTCAGCTTATATTTGATGGCTATAGATTCCTAAATATGAGAATATAATTTCTGTAGGATTCATAAAACTATGCTCATTAGACATTGCTGAGATTATGGATCAATTTCTAAGTTACACATTTGCAATACTTCATTTAACGTAAACGTATTCAGTGTGAAGTTGATCTGCAACTAAGGTTAATGAGAGTATGACGCCTCAACAGTATGGAAGCTTCAAAGATTGCCTTGATATTTGCGTGTAATCCTTTAATACTGGAAAACATTTGGGGTCTATTGATGCTTATAGTGCCAATATAAAAACCAGATGTAAACTACAAATACATTTATTTGCATGAGATATTACGTAGTATTAACAGAATCAGTGTATTCAGCGTGTGCTAATATGTAGAATTATCTTTCATAAATTCATGTTGTGCTAGTCCTTACATGTGCTTTATTTTTTTCAGGTACACGGAAGTTGTCGAATATGAAACCAGCGGAAATATCATTCGGACAAACTAACGTTAATACTCTTCATCGGGATTTTCTTTTGTAAATTAATGAAATGTTTCATATACTCTTCAATTCTACTTCCTCTAGACTTTTTCAGTGCGTCGCTATACTATGTGCTTTTGTAATAAGTGAATTCGGATCAATGCATGTTAAGCTTAGTTAGAGGGATGGAGATTTAGTATAGTATTATGAGACTGTTACTTTAGCCCTTCGTCACATTTCGTGTCTGCTTCTATACATTAGCACATTGTAAAAACTAAGTAGGATTTAGCAAGTTGAACAATAATTCTGTACTGTTCGATACGCTAAAATCGCCTTATCTAGCCAGTTGCAAGTCTGTATACTGTTAAACGCCAAGTATGAAGTACAAGTAAATGTAATAACTTAGGCTTGATAGCTACTTCACTAGTCTGTTAATATGCAGTGATATCATCAAATAGACTGTTCATTTGACAGTGAGCAAAGAAACAATTTTCATCTATTTCTAATATGCCGTTGAATCATGTGATGTTATCTAATATCCATCATTTCTATGATCAACAACTGCGCTGTTTGCATATCTACTTTATGAATATTAAATAACTGACGCCTTTATGCATCTAATTACCTGCAGTATTTCCTATTAATTTGATGTGTGTACGGTAAACAAGGCATTCATACATTCTCCCACAAATGCCAAGGTTTCTGGTGTCACAAGTGTTAATAAGAGTTGCTTCCCTGGTTTCAATATAAATGACGTTCTAAAATATCTCTAGTCGTTGAGCCCTTCTTGTAGCCTAGTTCCAGATTGTTTGCCTAGCCTTATTCTTAAAAAATGTGCAGATATCCTGTGTTATCCTCTCACATATTTAATGAATCTTTTTACAGAAATGTTGTGCCAGCCGTTTGGAAGGACTTTAAAATTGTACTTGTACCTAAGTCGTCTCATGGAACATGTTTTAAATTTAGACCTATTGCTATTAACTCCCCTTTTCTAAAAGCTATGGAAAAGTTACTCTTACTTAATCTTCAACCTTCACTTAAAGCCTTTAACGATCTCAAATAATTCGCCTATAAACACAGTAGAAGTACTTTAGATGCAGCTGCAGTCTTGCATCACAACATTTTCTCCATTATAGTCGTCCACTACCAATTGTATTTTTGTTTGACGAACTTAGTGTACATACGTATACGAAATGAAATATGTCAAGTGCGCGGACTAACTATTCCATTGTCTTTTAATTCGCATCTACACTGTACTAAGATGAACAGCTCTCTATCAGGAGTCAGAAAATGTTTTAAACTAAATCCTTCCAAATGTCAGACTGTCAATTTCAGTTTCCGATGTAAAAGAAAGTTAGATGAGGCTGTTAATTCCTACGACCGTTGCAAAATTGATGAGGGTGGTACAGAAAACAAGTCTGACGTTAAGTATCTCGGACCAATTCACCACACAGCGTCTTAGCCTTAAATGTATACCACACGCATGCATAATGTTTATGAGCTAGGTACGCAGTTATATAAACTGATGGCGTTTTGAGCACAAACGCTAGTACGGTACACTCATTATTTAAAAAACTAACTCATATGTGAGAACTACGATTTGACCAGCTTTACAACGTTTAATATATTGACACAATAAACATACACTGCTTACTTCTATGACGCATTGTCTAAAGCTACCCTAAAGTAGTTCCCCCTGAAGGTAATCTCCTGTTGCTACTACCTAAGTGAGCAACTCAACCCTATCTTTGAATTACAAAGTAAAAGCGGACATCCTGACAGCTTTCTGGGTAAAACGACCGTCTCCTAGTCAGAAAAGATAAACATATCCTAATCTCTTCACGAAAGCGTTTAGAGGTATTTATCCTATCGCTTCAAATGACTCACTATTTGCAGTAACTTAAAAAGTAAAAATAAATTTATCGAAGGCAGTGTGCTTATGGTTTCTAGATCTCATAATGCACCATGAGGAAAAAGCTTTATTCATAGGGTTACAGCAATTAGATGCGCGATATAAATCCGAAACTCAACGACTACGATTCTCAATCCCAAAACATCCTACTCTGCTACCTAATCGTCTCAATAGATGCTTCGTCAAGAAAAAGAAGACCATTGGTTCAAGGAAAATTTATTTGAAGTTTTCTTATAAATCATGGGCAACCGTGTTTATAGCCACGGAGAAATCACAAGCATCCGAAAAATAGGAATTTCATTATTTGAACTGAAACAAGCAATATGTAACCAGCCAATTTTTTCACCCCGAATAATAATCAGCTTCTCAGACGGTTGTAAATTCGAAAAAACCACCGACTGTAGACCAAAATCCGAAACGTTATTCTTGCTAGTTAAATTCTTACCGAACACTCACCAGATCATCGTACGTTATCCGCTTTTCAAATCCTTTTGAAACAAATAAAATGGTTGTTAACACCGAGTTTACTACAGGCAGTCCTAGTTCGTGCGTTTGGATCTAGTACACTAGGCATTAACAATCATTTAGGGATTTCCTATTGCTTCCTAATTTTGCTTCCAAAAGTACATACAAACACCACACATTCATGCTTCACATTTGGCTCATCCTTGCTTGATTTTGATTCTCTCACAATATATCTGATTTTTTAGCTGACAAGAGACACCTTGACGAAAAGCTCCAAAGCTTTTTAAACTTCAAACCAGGTTCTAAATTCTCTGGGTTTAATTAGTTCTTCGAAAACTTTGCTAATATCAACCCTGATGGTGCTCTCTTCACCGGATTCATTCGTAGATTGTTGCATGCTGTAAACATGAACGTGAGAGACATTTTTTCCAGATTTCTACATATTAAGTAACCAACTGAGCCAGCAGCAATAACGGCAACCAAAACTGGGCAAAGCTAATCTTTAGACACCAGGGCACCCTGTCGACGGCCGTAATTTTGAGTTCCCGCAAGTGAGATAAACAAGTGATTTCCCGGCAGAAATTAAACGCCACGTACAAGGTCATTGATGGAGTGAGACGCTCAAAGGTCATTTTCGTCCATGTTAGTCGGCCATGTTTGATTGCAGTTCTGTAGCTGTTCGTTTACACATCGATTTTTCCGTTTTTCCAGCACTTATTCACCACGTATCTTGATGCACATTGTTTACAAATGTTGCGTTACACTTCAATATTGTTACTGTTTCTGTTAAAATTAGTTATTTCGTTTGTTTCGAAAGATTTGACCACCAGGTCAGTGCATTCGTTTCATTGTAATTGTTTCATACGTTGCATTCATGCATGGTTTCAGTGTTTTAATTGTTTTTCAGCTATTAATGAATTAGTACTGTGTAGAAGTTTTGGAAATTATGCATATGAACATGTTTGGGAAGCAGAAGCCATTGTTTCCAATTCAGTTTTGGGCCAAGTTAAACTTTAGACACCAGTAACTACCAATCGGCGAACGACGTCGAATTATCCAACGAGATTCACGAACGTAGTTCAATGTTGTATAGCGCTTGATTCATTTCAGTGCGTGCCCTTACAAGGTTACGTTTACATATTGAGGAGGATATTGTCTTTCAGTATTGCCTGGACTTAGGCTTGTTTCGAAAGGAGAGAAGTTGTTCGTGTGGTTGTGTAATGACTCTAAAAAAATACTATTTCAACTGATGGTTTTGTACATCGTTGGGGAATATGCTGGAAGCGAGTTAGTATTAGAGAGGGTAATATTTTGTAGGAACTTTTGTGCTAGGTCGCATCTCTCCCTAACCTAGATTTTGTACATTTAAAATTACTGGCTACTGAAACAGTCCGTGAGAGCTGCTGCTCCCGAGACGGAGAACAGCGTCGTCTCGACAGTTCAGTGGTACCAGCACTGCAGAGATATCGCCTCATGGAAAATGTACAGAATTACTTCGTTGTTAGGCGGAGACGATGTAGTAGTCCTTGTGTATGAGACAGTGTTGGTAGAGAAGAAATATAACTGCGGTCGTCAGAGAGCGAACAACATTTGGGTTATAGGTTTATACGACACGTCCCTCCGAAAAAGATTTGTTGAAAAAATAGCAGACAGGAAAACGACTACTCTGATACCTTTTATGAAGCGACTTGTGAAGCCAGGATCAATTGTACATACCGACGAGTGGAAAGGCTATGATGTGGTGTGACTTCTCTATTGACAGTCCCACGCTGAATTGGGAAATGTTTCTCCCCCATGTTCGGGAAAGAAACCCATTGTAACCGTTTTATCAATTTTTTTATGTATTTTTCTATAAATATACGTTACCGCTTATCATAAACGCCTATTTCATGCGATTGGTCCGTTCAAGGTCGTTTGCTGATTGGCTGTTACTGGTGTATAAAGATTAGCTTTGCCCAGTTTTGGTTGCCGTTATTGCTGCTGGCTCAGTTGGTTACTTAATATGTAGAAATCTGGAAAAAATGTCTCTCACGTTCATGTTTACAGCATGCAACAATCTACGAATGAATCCGGTGAAGAGAGCACCATCAGGGTTGATATTAGCAAAGTTTTCGAAGAACTAATTAAACCCAGAGAATTTAGAACCTGGTTTGAAGTTTAAAAAGCTTTGGAGCTTTTCGTCAAGGTGTCTCTTGTCAGCTAAAAAATCAGATATATTGTGAGAGAATCAAAATCAAGCAAGGATGAGCCAAATGTGAAGCATGAATGTGTGGTGTTTGTATGTACTTTTGGAAGCAAAATTAGGAAGCAATAGGAAATCCC